>OVAX01000543.1:0-75468 GCA_900406405.1 Lepidium africanum
TAAATAAACGAAATCGGTTAAGGTTAAGAACTTACATGATTTGCCTTTGAGGATGAGCTTTCCCGTGGTTAATCGACAGAGAATCGGCCGTGAATCACCTAATTTTTCAGAATCGGCCGTGAAAGTCACGAGGGAGAAGAAGAGAAGCTCAGGACCTCGAACTGAAGAGAAGATGACCAATAGTCATAAAACGCAGCATTTTGTTACCACCTGGACCGCGGTCTAACCCGCAAACCGCGCCGGCCCACCCCGCTTAACCCGCAACCCGCTACGGGCTAGACCGCACGAACCCGCCATCTTAACGGGCTATTAAACCAAGCCCGCACTCGCACCGCTACGGGCCTAAACGGGCTCAGCCCGCGGGTTGACGGCCCGTTAAGCAGCCCTAATCTTGTTCCTCTGTTCGCTCAGTACTCGGTGAAGCGAATGAATGATGTCTATAGGACTGAGCAAATTCTGGTTGCCTTTAGAACGGGTATGAGGCATCAACATAGGGTAATAAGTTTGGGAGTCTCAACTCGTTGCGTACTTGGTGAGTTGGGTAGTGAACAAACCTGAAACACACCGAAGATAGAATAGACAGGTCTGAAGCTCAAGTTAGTGACAAACAAATGAAAATAAAAACTTGATCCTAGAAACTGTTTACCCCAAAATGTAGCAAGCACACACTTATTTGGCAACGATGTAACCTAGTCTTGACCCCTTTGGCAAGATCCAAAGCACTTTTCTCTTAGTTTTTGCTACTTTCATGTTGAATCTCTTTTGATACAATGAAAATATGAGTTTGTTTCTTTAATTGAATCTTCTTTATCTTTCTTTCCTCTTTCTAATTTTGCACTTTATTTCATTTTCTGGGTTTATGCAATTGTTCATAGTTGGTGAGTAGATTCCATTGGGGTTCTTGAGGAAATGAGTTAGATTAGTGCAGATTTAGGGAATTCCAGGCTTGCTTAAGGGTATTCATGTTTAGATCTCTACAGTTTAGGTGGTCTTCATGCTTATTCCAACTTAGCTACTTGGAATTTGATGTTAGGCTTTCATACACCTAGTAAGTGTTTGATTATATGCTTGAATGAGCTTAGTTTAGAGATTTACATTTATAGCCTAAGAGATTAATTGTCTAGAGTATTTATTGGCTTTAATAGATTGTTTCTTCATGCCAATCTGAGTGTGTAATGACCAAAGAGATTTGGGTTAGATCACAATTGGATTGAGATGTCTTGATCATGAGAATGGCTTGATTGTATCTTATTGAATCTATTGCCTAGAGATCAGCTTATTAGGTTGTTAAGCAAGCTACTGGAATCCCTGGCGAAGCATTAGTTATTGATCTCACTCCTCAAGAACCCCAATTTTTATCTTGTCTTTTTAGCTTGTTTGTTGCTATGTTTAGTTGCCATTTCTTTGTTTCTTTATGCTCTAATTTTGTTTCATGCTATTGATCTATTTTCTACTACTCTGTTTTGCATCTTGCTTATTTGTGATTGTGACAGAATCATTTTTTAAGATTGGCTTGGATTAGTTTGTTGATTGCATTCCTGATTGTTTGCTATAAACCTAGTTGGATTGATACCTATTATACTATAATAGATTTGATCAACAGGACTAAAAATCTTGTTATCCAATTGGCGCCGTTGCCGACTGGGTTTCTGCTTGTTTCAATTTGGAATTTCAACTTTCTGAGACCAAGTTCTGGTGACTTTTGCACCAAGTGTTACTAACTCGTTTTTGCTGTTTTTTGTCAGTTATAGGATGCTTAGCTTGTCCAGCTCACCTGTCCACCTGAGGAGTTGCTCAGCTACAGCCAACTCTCCACCTCAACTCAACACGTTATCAGCGAGTTCGACATCTGAGTTATGTTTCTGGGTTTCTGCAACATGGAGACCATTATACCAAACTGGAGTATGAGAAGTGGTGCTACCTCAGCTTCAAAGAGAAGATAAGCATTTGAACTTCTCAATGCAAAGCTTGATAAGTTGTTGTTGGTATACCAAAGACGGCTGCATTCATATACGGCTAAACGGGGTAAAGGCTAGAGGAAGAACTAGTAGATTAAGATAAGGTGCAAACACCTCAACCAGTTCAAGCAGAGCATGCTGCTTCACCACCTCTAGAAGTTGTGCCTATGCTGCAAGAGATTCTGAGGGGCCAGAAATCTACAGCTGCGGAATTGCTAAAAAAATTTGCTGAGGTTCATAATCGATGCCTCACATAATAAGATGAACTGTAAGTTTGAGACTCTGAATGCAAGATTGTATCATGTTAAGAGACAACAAGCATTTTCCTCTATCAAGACTAGTGAACAATCACCAAGTAACAACATTCAACCTCCCAAGGAATACAAAGCCCAGTTCATTGCTCTAAACAGCAGCCAAGAGCTCTTTCCACGTGCTGAAACTGTTGTTAACACTGAGGACAGTGTGCTTCAGGAAGGGGAGGCAAAAAAACCTTAAACTCATCTTCAATGACTGAACTTGTCACTCAAAATTCATCTTCAGCCTCAAGACGTCCAAAAATCTGCAGTTCTAAAGGATTTCAGTAAATCTTTAGCACCACTTCTATATCAGCCTCAAAAACCTTTCCATGAGCGTCTTAATCAAAAGTCAGCTATTAAAGGATAGAGTATCTTAATTAAGGGAGTGCCAAAGCTTTGTATAAAACCCCTTAAGCATCCTCAGGTTGTAGTGGTAAAGAATGGCAAGGGTAGTGACTACTGCAGAAAAATTCCAATATTTGAGGAGGTTGTTGATGAAGGAAGCCTTGAATCCCTGTTTGCTTGTGATGAGACTAAAAATTCGTCTCCTAAAGAGCTGAGTAAGTCTCCACCACTAGATATTGGACCTGATATAGTCTTGAAACCAATTGGATATGTAGATGGAACAATGAAGTACAAGGTGAAGAGCATCAAGTATCCCAAGCCATTTGCTAAAGTTAAGCAGCTTGTCTTCAAAACAAAGCCCAAATCAGATTGGTCAGGACCTTTCAACATCAAAACAGTTATGCCTTGTGCAGCCATCACTTTGGTTAGCAAGGAAGGAGAGGATCTTCCAAAAAATGGGCAGAAAGTTAAGCTCTTCACAGTTGCTGGAACCATCTTCGAGAGGACTCTGCCACTTCTCTATGATCACCCTAGATCAAATAGGTGTGAAGAGTCGAGCTTGAGACTCTAAGCAAGCGCACTTGGGAGGAAATTCCATGCGTATCCTTGTACATACTTGCTTGCTATTTTTCTTTGCTTCTTTTATGTCATTTTGTGTCTTTAGTCATGGAAAAGAGTACCAGGAATCACAAAGGTCGAGTACAGCTTATTCAGGCACAAGACAGCTAAACTCGCCACTTAACTCACCTGCAAGACAGGCGAGCTCAATCTGACTCGCCATGAGAAGGGCGAGCTCAGCCCCAAAGGTACCTAAAACTCCAACTTTTTCTTTTATTTCGCAACTGCATATAATCTCTTGTTTTGCTGACTTAGGATTCTCCTCCAAGCTTTTACCCACACAAGGACTGTGTGATTTAAGTTTAGGGGAGGGTTCTAAGGGTTACTAACTATGCTTTTGTGATCTTAGTTTGATTTTCCATGCATCACATACATAGCATAAAAATCTATAAAGATTTTTCATTCATAGCATAGCATTTAAGGCATATAAAAACCATAAAAATTTGAAACATTTTAGAAAAGCATTCCAAAAAATAGAGTGTTCATGCATTGCATATATGATTGAGTCTAGTTCTTTGGGAATTATCTTGCTGAGATTATGCAGTCTTACTATATTGTTGGCTAGTAACCATAGTGAAGTTAGTAGTTTGGTGATATCTCTCTGTAGAAAGCCTATAAGTGGATCATTTACCTTGGAGAACTTTGCTTGCGTTTGTGTCTTGAAAGAGTCAGGCTTGTTTCCTTATAATTTGGACATCAAACTCACCGAGTTAGGGCCTTTAGATGCATTGAACATTTTCCTTGCTTGAGCTTATTATGGCAAAATAACTGAAAGTGATAACTCTCCAAACTGTAACTCATTCGATGATGCTTAAGGTGAGCGGGGATTGTGTGTAAACCTATACCTTCTTGTGCCTCACTAAAACCACGGAGAGTAGAATATAAAGCAACCATTCATTGGTGTAGATCCTTAAAAAGGAAGTGAAGCAGACCATTGAATAGGTCGCGAATTCGAAGACCATGAATTTGTGCTAAACTGAACAAATAAAGGCACTGACAAGTGTCCTTAATTGAATGTATGTCATGCCAAGTTTAGGATGTTGAATCATATGTTTATTGATCTATAGTCCCTCTTGAGGCATTCACCTCTAGAAATAAGGATTCAAGTCTGCATTCTTAGAGACCAGCTTAGGCATTAGGGATTTGAGGACTGGATGCTAAGCTTGTAGGACCCTATATGGTGAGAGTCATAATGGAACATTGGTTTATTTGTGGCTTACTGTTTTCAATCTGTCGAGGTGCTTGATTGGCGAGTTAGATATTCCCTGCGTAGTCAACCTCTTTTCCTTCTTAGTTCATTGCACTTGTCTGAGGCCAACCAAGGACTAAGTTTGGGGGAGTTGATATACATGCATTTTACCCCATTTTAGCTGCACAATTCATACCCATTTGCATTCATTCTCATTGCATCTTCAGTATTTTAGAGTCCTTTTAGGCTTGCACTACATTCATTTTGCATACACATTGCATTTGGAGCATCTTAGGTACCTTTGAGCCTATTTGGACCATTGTGGAGTGGATTTGGCATAAAAGACTGGAAGGATCAGCTTAAGACAAAGCACCTAACCAGAAGACCTTGCAAACTAAAGATTTCACACGCCTCTTCACTCCAAGTCCCCAGTGAGAGTGAAGAGTGCCAGTTTCCTGAAGGCTAGAGTTCAACTCGCCACCTCCAACTTGTTAGTTAGAGTGAAGAGTGCTAGTATCCTAAAGGCCAGAGTTTAACTCGCCACTTCCAACTCGCCAATTAGAGTGAAGAGTGCCAGTATCCTGAAGGCTGAAGACTCAAGCTCGCTTGGAGACCAGCGAGTACAGCAAGAAAAACCAAGCCAAACTGCAAACTGAAGCGTTCGCAGCCTGAACTCGCCTGGTGACCATCATAGCTGAGCTTCTTGGAAGTGATTGAAGCTGAATGCTGCAACTTGCCACCTTGACTCGCTAGTAAGCACTGAAGCAGCACTCACCGACTTCATTCCTTTGACCAACTTTATCTCGTGCTGACTTAGATTAGGGCTTTTATTTTGGGGATCTATAAATCACCCTTAGAATGAAAAATGCTGTAACCTTGTCTTGACCCCTTTTGGCAAGATCCAAAGCACTTTTCTCTTAGTTTTTGCTACTTTCATGTTGAATCTCTTTTGATACAATGAAAATCTGAGTTTGTTTCTTTGATTGAATCTTGTTTATCTTTCTTTCCTCTTTCTAATTTTACACTTTATTTCATTTTCTGGGTTAATGCAATTGTTTATAGTTGGTGAGTAGATTCCATTAGGGTTCTTGAGGAAATGAGTTAGATTAGTGCAGATTTAGGGAATTCCAGGCTTGCTTAAGGGTATACATGTTTAGATCTCTTTAGTTTATATGGTCTTCATGCTTATTCCAACTTAGCTACTTGGAATCTGATGTTAGGCTTTCATACACCTAGTAAGTGTTGGATTATATGCTTGAATGAGCTTAGTGTAGAGATTTATATTTCTAGCCTAAGAGATTAGTTGTCTAGAGTGTTTATTGGCCTGACTAGATTGTTTCTTCATGCCAATCTGAGTGTGTAATCACCAAAGAGATTTGGGTTAGGTCACACTTGGATTGAGATATCTTGATCATGAGAATGGCTTGATTGTCTCTTATTGAATCTATTGCCTAGAGATCAGCTTATTAGGTTGTTAAGCAAGCTACTGGAATCCCTGGTGAAGCATTAGTCATTGATCTCACTCCTCAAGAACCTCGATTTTTATCTTATCTTTTTAGCTTGTTTGTTGCTCTGTTTAGTTGCCATTTCTTTGTTTCTTTATGCTCTAATTTTGTTTCATGCTATTGCTCTATTTTCTACTACTCTGTTTTGCATCTTGCTTATTTGTGATTGTGACAGAATTATTGTTTTAGGATTGGCTTGGATTAGTTTGTTGATTGGATTCTTGATTGTTTGCTACAAACCTGGCTGGATTGATACATATTGTACTACAATAGATTTGATCAACAGGACTAAAAATCTTGTTATCACCACTTTGGCATCATTAGTTGGACTAGCAATAGCTTCAACCCATTTAGATACATAGTCCACAGTAACCAAAATGTAGAGATTCCCATAGAATAAGGGAAATAGTCCCATGAAGTCTATACCCCAAACATTAAAGATTTCACCTCTAAAATGAAATTCTGAAGCATCTCTTGTCTTTTTCCAATGTTACCTTGACGTTGGCAATCGTCAAATTTGAGATGAATACTTGTGCATCCTTGAACATTGATGGCCACCAAAATCCAGCTTGTAACACTCTTGTGACCGTCTTGAATGTAGCTAGATGACCTCCATAACTAGAACCATGGCAATGAAAAGGATTCCTTGAACTTCTTCTTCTGAAATACGCTGGTATAGCTTATCCTTGCGTTGTCTATACAAATATGCTCATCTCAATAGTATCAACTCACTTATTTGAAGAACTTCTTCCTATCATATTTGTCAAGACTAGTTGATTCAGCTTCACAAGAAAGGTAGTTAACAAAATCTGTATACCAAAGATGATTTTCATTCAAATTTTCTGTAGCTGCTATCTCCTTCACAATCACATTGGTTTGAACTTCCTGATTGAATAACATATGCTCTTCATGAAGAGAGTCGTTAATTGGTATCTCTTCAGCAATGTGCAGTCTTGAAAGATGATTCACAACTCCATTTTCTATACCCTTTTTGTTAGTGATCTTAACATCTAACTCTTGTAGCAACAAAACCCATCTCAATAATCTTGGTTTTGCATCCTTCTTCTTCATTAAGTACATCAAAGCTGAACCATTAGTGTACACAATAACATTTGATCCAACAAGGTAGGGTCAAAATCTCTCAAAAGCAAAGACCACTACTAGAAACTCTTTCTCGGTTGTTGCATACTTGACTTGAGCGTCATCAAATGTCCTACTTGCATAGTAGATGATATGAAGCTTCTTATCTTTCCTTTGTCCCAACATAGCTCCAACTACATAAAAGGTGTGTCAATGGCCTAGCAATTTTCGAGAAGTCTTTAATGAACCGTCGCTAGAACCCGGTAGGACCCAAGAAACTACAAATCCCCTGGACTGTGGTTGGCGGTACCAAGCTTGCAACACTTCAATCTTTGCTTTATCAACCTCAATACCTTCACTAGAGATCCAATGCCCAAGAACAATTCCATCTCTTACCATAAAGTGCCATTTTTCCCAATTAAGAACCAAGTTGGTGTCCTCACATCGTTGCAAACCCTGCACAAATTAAAAAGACAAGAACAAAAACTAGCACCATATACCGAGAAATCATCCATAAATACCTCTATTACTTCTTCGATCAAATCAGAGAATATTGACAACATACACCGTTGAAATGTGGTCGGTGCGTTACATAGTCCAAATGGCATCTTACAATATACGAATGTACCATAGGGATATGTAAAAGTTGTTTTCTCTTGATCATTAGGATGTATAGGTATTTGGAAGAAACCGGAATGACCATCCAAGAAACATTTATAAGAATGATTTGCTAGTCTTTCTACCATTTGATCGACAAAGGGCAAAAGAAAATGATCTTTTCAAGTCAATGTGTTCAACCTTCTATAGTCAGTACACATCCTATGTCCAGTTGATATCCTAGTAGGTATCAATTCATCATTTCATTCCTAACAATAGTGACTCCACCCTTCTTGGGCACAACATGAATGGGAGAAATTCATTTAATATCAGAAATTGGAAAAATTATACTTGCATCTAGAAGTGTAAGAATCTCCTTCCGAACTACATCTTTCAAGAACTACAAAGTCCATTGGTACACCAAAATCTCTTACTCTCAAAGGTAAATCCTTAACAATTCCAACCATTATATGAACATAACGATCCACTAAGACCAATGAGATGTGACATTTTTGAAACGTTGTGATACCTATCCTTTTGGCAATACTGAGAGGCATCAAGTTCACACTAGATCCAAGATCACACAAGCATTTTGGAAAACGCAAAGATCCAAGAGCACAAGGTAGAGTAAAGCTTCCTGGATCCTCTAGGTACTTTGGCAAATCTCGCTTGATGATAGCACTACATTGGTAACTAACCATGAACATTCCTTCGTCCATATTTTGCTTGTTAGTAACCATGTCCTTCAAGAATCTAGAATATGTTAGGTTAGTCCTAATTACATCCATTATAGGTATCAAGACTGATACACCATCCATGAGTTCCAAGAACTTTGTGATTCGCTATGAGTAACATCAACCTTGTGTTCAATCTTATCTAACTGTTTCGTTAACTCTAGCTTAGCTTTTACTTACCCTTTAATGATTTGTCGCATCATGATTCGAATATCTCCTACTTCACTCACTTGAGGCGGTTGATAAGTGTTATCCTTTGGTTAGCCCGGAGATCTAATCTTAAGTTCGGATGAGAAAAGATTCAATAGGCTTTGACAAGGGACTCCTCTTCTAAACCGCCATGATGTATCTTGAGGTGCCTTTAGTGGATAGTATGAGCCTTGATTGTAAGGCCGGTTTTGGTTATTTCATTTGTAGTTGCCTTGAAAGTTGTTTTGATTCCCCAAGTAGTTAACCCCTTCTTGCACAATATCACTACCATCATAAACATGCTTTTAACAAACTTGTTGACCACCACTAACCTCTCCAATGTAGTTCACAGCTTTTTGGTTCACAAGGAAGACCTTACTCAACTTGTCAGTCTTGTCATTAAGATCCTCATACCATTGGCTTTCCAAATCAGAATCCCTCGTGCTCCTATCATAGTCACCTCCATAGCAAGCTTCGCTTTGAGCAAAGTTCTCTATTAGCTACTCTCCTTGAACCGCAGTCAAACTAGCACAACTCCCATAGCTAGATGTGTACAAAGCTAATCTATAATGCTTAAGTGTTCCTCTATAAAAGATCCCCAATATACTTTTTTTAAATACCCCATGATGTGGACAACTTCTTGTGTGTTCCTTCAACCTTTCCCATGCTTCATAGAGATTCTCATTCCCTCTTTGCTTGAAACTTGAAATGTAATTTCTAAGCTTGGCCACCTTTTGCTTGGGATAGAACTTTGTGATTAATTCCTTTTTGACTATATCCCAAGTAAAGACCAATTCTGAAAGAGTGTTTCTTTCCCACTGTGAAGCCCTGTTCCCAAGAGAAAAAGGAAATAAAATCATCTTGATAGCATCCTCATGAACACCATTCATCTTAACTGTCCTACATAGTCTCTCAAATCGATCTACATGATCCAAAGGGTCTTCTAATGGCAATCCATTATACTGTTGATTTTGAGCCATATTGATCAAGCTTGACTTGACTTCATAGTTGTTGGCGGCTATGACCAGAGTAAGAATCCCATACTGAACTTTTCTAAGATTTGGCTCATCAAAAGCTCCAATCGGTCTAGCACCTGGTTGATCAAATCCCGGAGATCAGTTTTGAACTCCAACACAATGAACATCTCCAGTAAGAGGTTGCTCATCTTGTACCTAATGAGTTATCGCCTTGGTTTTCCATACCCAAGTTTCTCAAGTGACCCTCTCGCTCTTTAGCTCGTCTTTTGTTAGCTGCTTTTCTATTTGCCCTATCAAATGCTAGTACATCCGAATTACACTGAGGAATCTCTCCTTAGTTGCATGCAGCTTCAAGAGAAATAAAGACAACAAACTCAAATGATTAGTAACAACAAAGAAAATAAAAACTCTAATCTTAATCAGAATCCAAGTCCTAATGGCTAATTTCTAAAGGTTCCCCAGCAACGGCGCCAAATTGATGAAAGCATTTTTGATGTGCAAACAAACAATTAAATTCAAAAAATACAATCAAATTGTCGTTGAGAGCACTTAAACTCAAACAAAACAAGAAACAAAGCAAGTAAACAAGCAAAGCAAGTAAACAAATAACAATGATTAAAATGTGAATGGGTTAAGGAAAGGCAATCGATCTTAGCCAAAGATATCAACCAATGACGCAACAAGGTTCTACTACAAGCACAACCTAGGGCAAGAGACACAACAAATAATGATGGAACATCCCACTCTCATGGCAATGAACCTTATCTTAGACTATGAACCAAGCTAAACTCTCATTTGCTAATTCAAAGACTAAGAAGCATTAAAAACAAACTCACTAAGACCACTAATCCCCTAGACATCATATCTCGAAGCCTAGGAAGAAGAGCTTTAAAATAGTTCTTTCTGGAATTTCATCGTACACCTCTCAGGCGATGAAATTCCTAGCATCATTCTTCATGTGATCAAGATGAATCAAGCATTAAGAGCACCATAATATAAGGAATCTAACAACCTAAGCATCAAAGATCAATAACCAAACCTAGATCTAGCCTATCGTTCAACCATTCTAGTTAACTACTCACTCATAATGGAAATGAAACAACAAACAAATAAAATGATGAACATAATGAAATAGAGATGAGAATAGATAAAGAGATTCTTCAATTAGATTAAAGAAATGATCCAAAAAAGATAATCCAAAAGGGTCTCAAGAACATCTTCTTTCAAATCTCTCTCAAGAGTTCTTAAGAACAAATCAACGAAAAACTTAGAGAAATTAAAAGCTAAACTCAAAAATGTGGCTTAACTTCACATAAAGTTCTGTTTCCTTGTATTTATACCCCCAAGGATTAGGGTTACAATCAAGAAAAAGTAAACTGGGTCAAACCAACAATCTTGCCAAGTGTCCAAGTGAATCTCGTGTGGTCAAGCATCATGTGGTCGAGTATATGGTCGATGAGGCTTGATGAGTGCTATATTTGTTGCAGCAAACCCAATTAAAATCAACAAATGCACTACACTTGTAGTTATATGCACTTAAGGTTCGATCCGACATTGAACTTATATTTGCAACTATAGGATTGGAAAATTTCTTTGTTAAGCTAAAGAGAATCAAAGCAAGAGTGAAATGGAAATCAAGAAACCAAAAGCAAAACAAAATAAAGCAAGAAACAAAGCAAATGCAACTACTACTTAATAAACCAACAATTCAAAGCAACTCACAAAAAGCAATAACTTAAATAAAGAAAAAGAAATAACTAGCAACAATCAAGATCAAACAAACAAATGGCTTAGGCAATGGCGAATCAATTTTGGGAAGAGCAATGGAATAAATGATGCAACAAGGATACAATCAAGCTCAACCTAGGGCATGAAACACATCAAACAAGCTTGACTAGCCTACTCTCATGGCACTAATCATTATTCTAAGCAAATAACAAGACTAACCTCTGATTTGTCTAATCAAATGCCTAAAATGCATTAAACTCAAGTTCAAAAAGACCATTTAATCCCATAGCATCAGTCTCTCGAAGGTTATGGAAAAAAAACCCTAAAATAGGCTACCGGGAAATTCACAAAACGCCTCTCGGGCGATGAAATTCCAAGCATAAAAATTCAAGTGATCAAGGAGAATCAAGCATTAAGACTACCTAAATAGGAGGAAACTAACATCATAATCATCATTGAACCATCACCCAACCCTAGATCTAGCCAAAACCTAAACCATTATAAGAAACTACTCACAAATCATCATGGAAATAAAAACTAAAGCAAATGAAATGATAAACATAATGAAAAAGAGATGAGAAATATATAAGAGATTCTTCAATTAATGAAAGAGATGATCCAATAATGAATCACCCAAATGGATCTCAAAAGTTCTACTCAAATCTCTCAAGAACAAGTTAAGCAAAGAAAAACTAAGAAAAATTAAGAAAAAGTGGCTCAACTTAGTTTAATGATCTGATTCCATGTATTTATACGTCTTGGAATTATAGTTTTAAGTCACTTACATCAAACCAGTTTAACCCGAGACAAACCAAGTTAAACCGGGAGAAATTGCAAAATGTCACTTGTGGTTCGTTGGGTCTTTGGCTGCTGGTCGCAAGTAGCACAAAATGTCCATGTCTCGGACTGAGCATCGGACGGTGGGTCTAGGTCTTCGTGTGATCCGCGGGTAGTCATCGGGTAAGGCCGCAGGCGTCAGGTCGCGAACTTCGGTGATCCGAATGCTATCAGTCGGGCGTAGCCTTGGGTATTTGGTGAGATGTGGGCGATTTTGCACGCTAAGTATCGGGTAAGACCGCGGGCGGAATATCGCGTAAGGGAGCCTCGGGTGGATCATCTTGGGCGTCTGGTCACGGCTGGTGCTGGTCGCGGACGCGGCCTCCAGTAGATGGCCGCGGCCGGCCTTGCCTTTTCTCTTCGGGCCGCGGCATCGGGTAGCTGGCCGCAGCCAAAGCCTCAATTTTTCACCTTCTTTGATCCTTTCCAATGCCAATGCAAGTATACTCCTTCCCATAACCTCCAAGTCAATCCCCTTTTATGCAAACTTCAATCCTCAAGCTCCAAACCTCATTGTTCAAGCCTCCAATCACCTAAAAAGACAGAAAAAACTCAAAAATATGCAAATGTAAGACCTAAGGACACTAACACACGAATCCTAAACAATGTGAGTCTAAAATGCGATTAAATGCAACTATATGAATGAAAATTGATGCAAAACTACAATTAAAAACATGTTAAATATGACATATATCAACTCCACGGGACTTGCCTTTTGCATGTCCTCAAGCAAACAAACTACAATCTCAGAGAAGAGGTTGTGAGTGGGAACTCAAAGCCCAAAACTATGATGATGCAATGTCAAGCTCAATAACCAAGTTAGCAATTCTAGGATGCAAGATAAGCATGTTTACTTAAAAACCTTAGCCATACTCATCACAACTTAACTTAAATCCAACCTTAACCTACACAATGCATTCAAATCCCCCAAACCTTTTAACATTCATCAAGTTCCAAACCATGAATCATACTATGCACGTTCAATGAAATTGTTTAGCTAAGGGAAAGGGCAAGAGATAAAAGTGATCTCTTCATCCATAGGGTAATATGCTCAATGCAAGGATCTCTCAATGAATGAAATGAGTTTTAAGAGAATGCTAAAGGTCTAACCCAATCTATGCATACAAAAGTAGACTCCCATCTACTCACCTATGCAAAATCGAACGTAACCCCAAAGCTATACTAATCTTTAGATCAACTTTCAACTTCTTTGCTTCATTAACATTCTAAGGAGAAGGGTTTAACTTATTGGACATTTGACAGGTTTGGATTTCCTTCAAACTTATGGTTCTACTTCTTTTAAATCCTTTTTGATTCTAATATTCTTTCTTTCAATCCATTGAACCAATAAACCAATTATTGCATCCAAAAACTTTGTACTAGACCCTTTGATCTTCACTTTACATTACCTTTTCTCTCATATTCTTTCCTTTGAACACATCTTCTTTTTCGATTCCTTTATTCAACCTTTTCCAAATAAATCTTTTTAAGCACAATAAACATATACACTCTCACCCAAGATCAACTTCCCACCTAGTTCTATCCGGTTCAAAAAGCATGAACCGAAACTACATGAGACGTTACTTTTGTCGGCTCTAACCTAACACTTTTTTCCAAGCTCATTTCCAAAAATAGGCCTAAAACACACACAAAATATGATGGCTTGAATGAGGTTAAGGTTAAGGGTGTGGAAACTAATCCATATAATGAATTAGCTACTTGGATCACAAGAGTGTTGAAATGGAATAAGAGACCCAAGTATGTATATGTAAATCCACAAGTTCAAATGCAATGCATAGCACAATAATTATTAGTCAATATTAGGTTCAAATTAATAAGATTTGGCATCAAATCAAAGCATGCTTCAATCAAGGAGAACCTAAAATCAATCATTCCAAGCAAGGTTCGATCTTAATTTCGACTTAGTAAGTTATGCATCAAATAATTATTAACTAGGGTATTGAACTTAGCAAATGAATCATCTAGCTTAATAAGGCAATTACATCATTGTTCCCATGTCTAAAGACTCAATCTTAAAATGAAATGACAATGCAAACTACATGCTTGTTTGTGTGCTTTTTCGAAACTTTTTCATGCAAAAATCAAAAAATGACTCAAGAAAGTGTAAAACAATACAACTCAAATGACATTAGCACTATGTCCTCTCCCCCGGACTTACTTCTCACCATCTCAGTGAGAAAGTAGGCACAAAGAAGAGAAACCTCAACAACAAACGTAGTTTGTTCGCATAGGTTACATTTGTGTAGCATAAGCACTGCATTTGGAGTTATTTTTCAGGAAGTTTGGACAGGAGATGGAAAGCAACGGTAACTCGGATTGGATTCCAATGGTAACTCGGATCTTGTTGTGGTGTCAGTAGATTGATTCTTGATGGGCCTCGTATCTCAACGAATTCTAGCATACCATATGGGCCAAGACAACTCCACTTTTGACAGCCCAATGACTCGACTTGACCCACAAAGTCGAGTCACCTATCTTTCTTAGTTTTTTGTTTTTACTTTTTAGGTTTAATGAGGGATTAGTATAAATACCTCCTTTGTGTTACGAAGTCAGGGGGATCTAAGTTTTAAAACTGCTCCAGAGACCTTTTAGAGCTTTTCGTTGTTGTAATTCCAGAACAAGATTTCACTTTCGTTTTATCTAAGTTTTAATTTTGTTTCAGTTTGCTTTTATTCTAAGTTTACTTTCTAAATTCCATGATCATATCATCCACTTTAACTGTCGTTCATCCAAAATCTGCATGTTGTTGGATACCGCCAACAACTTTAACTTCTCGAACAAGGATGTTGACGAAGGCCGGGAATTAGTAAGAAAACCTTACACAAGCTGGCGGACAATATAGAGAAAACTTTGACAGAAGTGTAAGGGGTACCGCAGATTCAGATCCAGTGAGCAGAAAGAAATTCAGGGTTATGAATGACAAATTAGATAAATTACTCATGGTACACCAGAAACAGGTGCAGTCAGTGTGTGAAGACAAACAGGTTCAGGTCAAAGAGGATGATCAACTTGCAGAGGTCAGCTTCATTCAAAATCAAGGAGGAGGTTATAAGCAATACAACAACTACAAGCAACACCCCAACCTCTCTTACAGGAACACCAACGTTGCTAACCCCCAAGATCAGGTTTACCCACCCAAGCCCCAACCCGTTCAGACCAAAGCGTATGTACCGAAACAACAATACCACCAGAGTTTTCAGCCTGCTCCAACCTTGCCACCGGGGTATGCTGAACAAGCTCAGCCGCCAACTCAACAGGATCCAGAGGTAATGAACATCCTACAACTGCTCTTAAAGGGTCAGACTACGACAGTAACTGAGTTAACAAAGAAGTTTGCTACACACGAAGATAGACGCATCTCACAATGATCTCAAATGAAAATTTGAGACATTCAATGCCAAACTCAAGTATGTTGAGAGTCAACAAGCCTCATCCTCCAGTATGCAAAAACATGGGCAACTACCTGGGAAAGCAGTTCAAAACCTTAAATAATATCAAGCCATCGCTATTACCCTCAAGAGTGGACGTGAACTGCTAATTCATGAAGAGAGTACTAAGGATACTGAGGACAGTAACGTTTCGGTGCGGGAGGATTGCCTCATCAAGGATCAGGCTGAAAAATCAGCTCCAGAGATCCCACTTGAACAAGTGACTCAACCTGATGGTGATTACATGCCACAATCTGTGGAAAAGCCCACGCCAGATGCCAAACTCGATACACGAACCCGAGTCAAACCTAACTCCACAACCTTTGATGCACTTAACCCATCAGCAACTCAAGAGAAGAACAAGCCTTTTGCCTCACCACTGGCAAATCTCAACTGCCTTTTTCGACAAGTAGATGAAAGACATAGAGGTGAAGATTCTTATCTTGGACACTTTCATGCTGATGTCCCCTTACCAGAAATTCCTGAAATATGTAGTCAAGGAAAGGACTCAGGAAGTAGAAGGTATGGTAGTGCTCACTTATGAAGCTAGCGCCATCATCTAAAAAAAATGGTGCCAAAGAAACTTGAAGATCCTGGTACTTTCACAATTCCATGCTCGCTTGGCCTTTTAACATTCAGTAACTGTCTCTATAATTTGGGTGCATCCATCAGCCTCATGCCACTTTCACTTGCACAAAGACTAGGTTTCAACAACTATAAGTCTTGCAAAATCTCGTTGGTTTTGGCAGACAGATCTATAAGGATCCCTTATGGCATTTTAGAGGATCTTCTTGTCAAGGTTGGAGAAGTAGAAATACCAACTGACTTCGTTGTGTTGGACATGGATGAAGAACCCAAAGACATGTTTCTCTTTGGAAAACCATTCTTAGCTACAGTAGAAGCACTGATTGACGTACGGAATGGAACGATCGAGTTGAATCTGGGTCTAAACCTCAAAATGAGGTTCAACATCAATGATGTGATGAAAAAGCCAACCATTGAGACTAAGGTGTTCTTATTTCAGGAGATGGACATTTTAGCTGACTAGTTAATAGAGGAGTTGGCAGCAGAAGATCAACTGCAAGTTGCTTTGACAAAGCCAATGGTAGATAGGTATCTGAGAATAGAAGCTGAGTATTACAGGAAGATTCTAGATGCACACAAGCCAGTTAAAAGTTCAGTAGTAATTAAGGAGTTGTTTGAAACCGATTCTAGAGTCACAACAGTGAGCCGAGAGTTGACAGTTCCCGCTCCAAGCCTAAGGACCCAACTCAAGTTACAAGTAGTCGAGTCTACTCCTGCGATAGTCGATGATGACTGGACAGAGCTCGAAGCTCCTAAAGTGGAATTGAAATCTCTTCCTGTAGGGCTAAGGTATGCTTTCTTGGGCCCTAACTGCACTTATCTTGTCATTGTGAATGATGCTTTGAGTGATGATGAGTTGAACATGCTGTTAACTGAACTAAAAAAGTTTAGGAGAGCAATAGTTATTCTCTAGCTGACATTAAAGGCATATCACCTAGCCTTTGCACTCAGAGAATTCATCTTGAAAACAAATGACATTCAAGCATTGAGCCTCAAAGGACGTTAAATCCGAACCATAAGGAAGTGGTGAAAAAAGAAATTCTTAAGTTGTTAGATGCTGATGTCATTTATCCAATTTCTGATAGTAAGTAGGTTTCACCCGATCATCGTGTCCCTAAAAAGGGCGGAATTACTATCGTTAGGAATGAGAAAAATGAACTGATCCCCACTCGAACTATCACTGGCCATAGAATGTGAATTGATTATAGGAAGTTGAATTCATCATCTAGGAAAGATCATTTCCCACTTCTTTTCATTGATCAAATGGTTGAACGGTTAGCTAATAACAAATACTACTGTTTATTATATGGGTATAGTGGATTCTTTCAAATCTCTATACACCGTGATGACCAAGGAAAAACCACTTTCACTTGTCCCTATGGAACATTTGCATATAGAAGAATGTCATTTGGTTTATGCAATGCACCTGCTACTTTTCAATGATACATGACTTCTATTTTCAAATCTGATCGAGGAGATGGTTGAAGTATTCATGAACGATTTCTCTTTCTATGGCTTTTCCTTCTCCTCTTGTTTGTTGAATCTATGCAGGGTACTTAGTATGTGTGTGGAAACTAATATGGTGCTGAACTGGGAGAAGTGCCATTTCATGGTCAGGGGAGGTATTTTTTTAGGACACAAGATATCAGAACATGGGATCGAGATTGATAAAGCCAAGATTGAGGTCAGGTTCAGCTGCAACCTCCTAAGACAGTAAAGGATGTTAGAAGTTTCCTGGGTCATACTAGATTTTACAGGAGGTTCATCAAGGATTTCTCAAAGATTGGAAGACCGTTGACTCACCTACTGTGCAAGGAAGTCGATTTTACCTTTGATTTTAAGTGTCTTGAAGCATTCATAAAGATCAAAGAAGCCTTAGCATATGCGCTAATAGTCCAAGCTCTAGACTGGACACTACCCTTTGAGATCATGTGCGATGCAAGTGACTACACAGTTGGACCAGTTCTTGGTCAGAGGAAAGACAAGAAACTCAATGTGATCTACTACGCTAGTCGGACACTTGACGACGCTCAAGTCAAGTATGCAACCACTGAAAAAAAAGCTCCTTGCCGTGGTCTTTGCCTTTGAGAAGTTCAGATATTACCTCGTCGGTTCCAAGGTGATTGTGCATACGGATCATGCAGCTTTGAAATACTTGATGAAGAAAAAGGATGCTAAGCCAAGGTTACTGAGGTGGATACTGTTACTTCAGGAGTTTGACATGGAAATTGTTGATAAACCTGGAGTAGAAAATGGTGTAGTTGATCAATTATCGCGGATGATGATAAATGACTCGATCCCGATTGATGACTTCATGCCAAAGAAGCAACTCATGTCACTCAAAGGAACGACAACTCGAGTCCAGGAACCCCACTCAGAATCCAATCTCGATTCGCAGGTGAACGACTGCAGCTTAAAAGTTTTGGGGACTCGACTTCAGCATAGAAGTAAGCTAGCTAGAACTGCGGTACCTTGGTACGCAGACTTAGTTAACTACCTCATTGTTGGTGAAGTGCCAAAAAGTCTTGATTCCTTTCAGAGGAAAAAATTCTTCAGAGATGTGAACCACTACTTTTGGGATAAGCCTTATCTCTACAAGAAGGGATTTAATGGTTTATCCAGGAGGTGCATCCTAGAGGAAGAGGTTCAGGGTGTTTTAGAGCACTGTCATGGTTCAACATATGGGGGACACTTTGCTATATTCAAGACAGTTCAGAAGGTTCTACAAGCGGGTTTATAGTGGCCGACGATGAGAGAGCATTTACATACTCAAGAACTATCAATTACATTTATAAATCAACAAATGCTCAAACAATCATGTGATTGTAAAGCCTTGTATCATATATCTTCTATTATATATGGAACAATTAATTTTTGGTTCTCTATTTTTATCTTTCCAAATGGATGCATTAAAACCATTGAGAGGTTTTAGTCGTTTCCTATGAGATGTAAGCATAAATAGAATGCAAAATGATAAGGTGGCATGGAAAATTATCTGTTTGCCTAAATTCGAAGGTGGTTTGGGTTTGGGTAATTTTGGAATGTGGAAGAAAATCTTGGCTCTGTGGTTAATTTGGTTGTTGTTCTCCCAAAGTAGGTTGTGATGGATGGCATGGAACCAAGCACATAGATTGTAAATAAGCATGTTGGGTTTGTCTTAGCTCAGTAGTCACTTGAGTTATCAGACCAAATTACATATGGGTCTCGGTTAAGTAAGAGCCCAAGTCATGTTTACAAAGAGAAGAAAGAGTATGGGCCTAAAACAAAGAGGTCTGATCCACTTATAGTCAAAGTTTGTTACAACAAACTTCTGGCTCGTTGAAGTTGTATCTGTTATGTAACAGAGCTTCTTCCTTCTCTCTCACATGTACTCACTTTTATAATTTTAGTCACCATTGTTGTACATGCAATTGAACAAAGAGATTAATGGATTCCAATAGTAAAACCTCTTAAAGAGAGATGTACCTACAATTGTAGGGAACTCTATAATCATGTGTGTTTTTTCTTTCTTACCTCAAATTTGTGAGAGAGATTGTGAGCTTGAGAGAATCAATTCCGATTGTTCTTCATCTTCATGGTACATTAGAAGAATCCGATTACAGCTTATCTACAACAACAAGTGGTATTAGAGCGCAACTCAAGTCGATCAGAAAGATAAGCAAGAAATTATCAGAGAAGACAATGATAATGAGAATGGGAACTTACAAACATGACAAAGAGAAGTGACCAGGAACTTACTGTATCTTCAATCATCAAATCAAAGAAAGTAGTCTCAGTCGTGAGAAAATTCATAAAGGAGTTCCAGGCGATACAAGGAGATCATCGTCAGTTTTAATCGCCGGAAATTACAAATCATTGTCTCAGCCAATCCGCAGTAGAACAACATTAGTTGTAATCATCAAAAATTACAGATCATTGTCTCAAGCAATCCGCAGTAGAACATCATCAATTGTAATAGCCAGAAATTAGAAATCATTGTCTCAGGCCATCCGTAGTAGAACAACACCAGTTGTAATCACCAGAAATTATATATCAACATTCAATAGTCGGATTAGCAATTCCAGTTCAAATATGAATTAGGGAGTTGAATTCTAATCATTCTTTCTTAAAGAACTTATCTCAGTACATCTTTCAATTTTTTGAGAAATTGGGATTATATTGGTTCAGGGACATAGTTGTTAGATATCTACACATTCTTGATCATTTATTCTACATGTAATTGATCAAGTAACCAGTTCTTAACAAGATATGGAACCAACACAAGGAAAGTTTGAGGTTGAGGGATGGAAAAGGAGATTTTGGTATGTGGAAGTACCGTGTTGTTGGATCAATTTGAGATTCAAGGTTTGAGGAATCAGTTGTTGAGAAAACACCAGAAGATGGTAAGGATGTAAAAATAGAGGTAGTTACAAAGGACTTAAAATGGGGTAAGAGGGACAAAAAAGCAAAGAGCTTACTCATTTAGTGTCTCACGGATTCAGTCGTAAGGAAGATAATGCATGAACCTACTGCATACAATCAATAGAAAGCATTGGAAAGAGATTATCAAACAAAGACCAAATCAAACAGAATATACTTGAAGAAATATTCTTATATTTCAAAATGAATGAGGACAAGACAATTGAAGAAAGTATTGACAAGTTTCTCAAGTTGGTTAATGATCTTGCAAGCTTAAAGGTTACAATCCAAGATGAAGATCAAGTTATAGGTTTGCTTAACAATTTACCACCGTTATTTGATCCATTAGTTCACACCCTTCAGTTTGGTAATGCAAAAGATTCACTTACAATAAATGATGTAATAATTATTGGAGCATATGGAATAGAATCAAATCTCATAAAGAATGGCCAATTGTACAAGAACAAGACAATTTCAGAGGGATTAAATGTGGAGAGCATAGAAAGGTCAGAAAACAGAAACAACAAAGGCAAAAGAAATAGAAGATCTAAGAGCAGAGGTTGTTCTCAATCAAGATCAAAGTAGAGTAATAATGTTAGGGCTTGTTGGATATGTGGTGATGAAAATCACTAGAAGAAGGATTGTCCACAGAAAATCTCAGAACAAAAACAGAGGCAAAGGTCAGAACGCTGATGTTGCAGTCATTCTATTAGAATCTTCAGCTCTTGCAATGAGTGTGACAGCTACAAAGAATGAATGGGTTCTTCATTTCTAATGCACATTTCATATTACACCAAGGAAAGAGTATCTCAAGGACTTTGAGAAATTAGGAATATGTGTGCTAATAGGAATGATGCAGCTTGTGAAGTCAATGGAATAGGCAAGATAAAAATTGAGAATTTAGATGGTACTGTGATCACTCTTAAGGATGTCCGGTATGTACCTGATATAAGCAGAAATTTGATTTCGTATGGCCAATTAGAAGAATCATGTTGTCACTATGAAGAAAAATATTTCCGCATAATTATCTATTAAGGAAAATATTAGTTTTCACAATAAAGTATATAAATGGGTTGTATTATCTACAAGATCAAGTTAGGTCAGCTGAGGTTAATGTTGCAAAGACTATTGTGGACACAACAAAGAGGTGGCATCGCAAACTAGAACATATGGGAAAGAAATCTGTAGAAACCTTAGTAAAGATCTCAGTGATTATCTTTTGGCAAGAGATAAACAGAGAAGAGAAGTGAAACCGCCATCAAGGTTTGAAGAAGTGATGAGTGCTAATTTGTTAAGCACACACACAATTAAAAATTTCAACAAGTGCACCATAAATATGCGTTGTGAGCACTTGAGGATCGTGCCCAAGAGAACCTAGAATTGGCAATAATAGGACTAAGAGACTCCAAAAATAAGCTAGAGAGATTAATAGTTGATGAATGTGACAAACAAGAGAACCAAGATCAAACTCAAACAATGCATAAACCAACCAAAAAGCATAAACTAAAATGAAATCAAACTTAAACAAAGTAAGCGATAAGCAAAGCAAACAAACAAATAAACAAGCAAATATCAAGATTAAAAGATGAATGGCTTAAGGAAATGACAATAGATTTTGGTCAAGGAAATTGAACAAAGATGCAACAAGGTTTTAGTACAAGCACATCCTAGGGCATGAGACAAGGTTTTAGTACAAGCACATCCTATGCCATAGGATCCATGGGTAACTTCTGAATTCTTTAAATCTGGCAATCTCCAGAAAAAATAATCTATATTACTCAATATTGACGAACTTGGGAAGACTCCCAAACCTGAAGGGATATTAGACAAAGCCCAATTTTGTAGGAAAGGAGGACACTCAAAAAAGTGTATGGTTTGCAGTTTCTACCTCTGCACCACAGCGTAAACATCTCGAATCACAGTTGATTCTTCTATTTTTTAAATTTTCTCTAACTGGAAGGCAACGTGAAACTACCTGCCACAAGAAATGTTGAATCTTAGGGGGACATCCTGCCTTCCACCCTTGTGCTTGTAAATCCTTAGTTGTTGGACCAAACCTAATTTCCTCCTCATTGCCATGTGAAGTTTCAACCATATAGCCCGACTTCACAGTATATTTACCAGATTTGGTATAATACCAACCAAAATAATCTGATTTACTCATATTGGGAAGTCTAAGACCTAAAATCAAAGGGACATCTCTAGGATCTATCAATTGTTTAATCAAAGGTATTCTTCTCCAAGATCTTATTGTAGAATCAATCAGCTGGTCAACAGTAAGGTCAGGGTAAATATTCGGACCTATACTCGTAGCTGGTTGGGAACTATTCCTGGAACCCATGGGTAATGCCATATTAAGGTTGATTTTCCATCAGTAATTCTTTTAATTAGACCTTTACTCACCAACGCTCTAGCTGAAATGATAATTCTCCATCCGTAAGAGGGAGAAGAAACTCTGCTTGGAACTAATGGATGGGAGTCTATATAATATCTACCTTTCATTACTTTGGAGAAAAGAGATTCTGGGATATCTAACAACCTCCAAAGTTGTTTAGCCAATAATGCGGAAATAAATTCCTAAATTGACCTAAAACCAAGGCCACCTTCACACTTATTTTTTCATAACTTTTCCCATTTTTTCCAGTGGAGTTCTCTCATCTCACTATTGTTTTTCCACCAAAAATTTGCTATTGCACTATTTAAGGACAGAATAGTCATCTTTGGAAGTCTGTAACAGGGCATAACATAAATTGGTAATGTGGTAAGGACTGATTTTATCAAAACTTCTTTTCCTTCTTTTGACAAAAATTTATATGACCAACTTGTGATCCTTTCTTAAAGCTTTTCCTTAATAAAAGAAAAAATTTTTGTTTTAGAACCTCCCAAACTCTCTGGTATTCCTTAAGTATTCATACCACCTACAGTATTAATTCCCAAAATGTTTTGAACATCTGCCTTTATTTCATTTTGGACCGCATGTCCAAACTGAACCGAAGATTTTGAGAAGTTTATTTTTTGTCCTGAAGCATCCTCATAGACTTAAAGGATTTTTAGAATAGCTCTCGCCTGCTCCACATTTTCCTTACAAAAAAACAATGTATCGTCTGCGAAAAACAGATGGGAAACTGTTGGACTACCTCTGGCCACTTTCAATCCATTGATCTCACCCAAATTTTCCGTCTTTCTTAAATTATGAATTAGAACCTCTGTACATAGTATGAATATATAAGGGGAAAAAGGATCTCTCTGCTTTATACCTCTCTTTAGCACTATATTTCCTCATGGTTGGCCATTTATAAGAAAAGAAAACCTTACTGATCTGATGCACCACATTACACATTTTATCCAAGATTCCTTAAAACCCATCTTCTTGAATAATTGTTATAAGAAATTTCATTATACTCAATCATATGCATTACTCATATCTGTTTTAATTGTCATATAGCTCCCTTTACATGCCTTGTTAGTTCTTAATGCATGGAACATCTCTTGTGCAATCATAATATTATCCGAGATAAGCATATCCGAGACAAAGGCTGACTGAGTCTCTGAAACTAATTGTGGTAGAAATTTTTTCAATCTTTGAAAAAATACTTTTGAAACTAGTTTATAACCAACATTGCAAAGACTAATGGGTCTGAATTCAGACACCAAAGTTGGTCTTTCCGTTTTTGGAATTAGACAGACATTTGTTTCATTTAGTTTGAGATCAAAAAAACCTGATACCCTAAATTCAAAGATTCACCAAATCTTCCTTAACCAAAGTCCAGAATTTTTGGAAAAACTAGAAAAATTAAAATTCACCAAATAATTCTGGAAGATTATGGAAGATTCACAAAATCTTCCTTTAACAATAACGGATTAAAAAATTAGAGAGATTATTTTCTCTATTAAAAAAAGATTTATTAATATAAGCTAATTAGCGTTATCATTGATTACCATAATAAATCACTGATTTGATTAAATCCCGAAAATATAGCAATATAGTTAGTTTTCTTAATATATCTCATATTAAGGAACTATTCCTATTTATAAACAATTAATAATTAATTTTTATTGATTTGTGAGCATAATCAAAGTAGGGTTTTCTTATTCTATCTCATTACTTTATAAGAAAAAAAGCTTTCCTCTTTTACGACCCTTTTTAATAAATGCTTTTAGCTTTGATTACTACAGAACAATTCACCCTCTTCAATATAATGATTTATGAAATATGTTTTATAATTTTTTAGGATTAGATTTTAGTGAAACTCACAGTAATTTTATTACCTTAGATTGATTCACAATTATCTTTTGTATTAAATCGTGTTAATATTTGAATTTGGAATAGTTGTTGTGAATCGTAATCTTTACTACAATATTTTCAGCATTGTAATACCTTATTTATCGCTAATCACAAAAAGGAAAGTTATTAAATCCCTATTTTGTATGACCACAACTTACTAAATTTTTGTTTTAAGAAAATTTGAATCAAATTGAATTTATTAGTTATACCCATATATTTGATCTCTTAACCTATGGCAATGAATTTTAAATTCTCTTATTTATCTCATGAAAAATATAATAAAAAATCTGAATCATGAATATACCTCGGCCTACGGACCGTCAGATGATACAAGACCGTATCAAGAAGCTGGGAGGGGTGATTCCAAATGGAGAAAAGGTAACAAGATACATAATTATATATTTGACTTACCTTTCAGATTAGCCAATGCATTTATAGCTCTATCAAGTACGATATGATTATATATATATATATATATACGTTGCTTGATCTGACAATCAAACACATGGTGTTTATGCAAAGCCTGGCCAAGTACGCAGACCGACTCAAACAACCATACGAGCCTAAGGTAATTAGAAAATGGGCATACCTTATAATATATCGGCATTTAAAATTAATTGGTTACTAGAATTATATTTTTTAAATATATATATATATATAATATTTTTAGAAATTCACTCAAACATGAAAGAAATCGGATTCAAATTCTAATGTTACAAGTATTAATGAAATCATGGTATTTGAATGCTAATGAATATATCATAAAAATTCTGTCTCCTTGATAAGATTTTTGTGGATGAGTCAAAACGTATTTAAACAGGCCAAAAGGTTGAAAAAATAAGGAGAAGAAGAAGGAGAAGACGAAGAAGAAGGACAACAGAGAACATAGAAGAAGAAGCAGAGCGGAAAAGAAGTAGAACAACGATAATTATGAATTTTATTAAAGAAGACTATTGGAGCATTTTGGAATATAATATCTCAACATTAAAATTAATTAATCAATACAATTCTATTTTAATAAAAACATATTATATTTTGGAAACTCACTAAAACATGAAAAGAAAACTTTTTTGGAATTCAAATGCTACAAGTTGAAAAGAAACAATGATATTCGAATGCTAATGACTATATCGAGATTGTAACGGTCGCGTCAAAAATGTATTTAAACAAGCCTAGAGGTTGTAAATGATGGAGAAGAAGGAGAAGAAGACGAAGAAGAAGGACAATGATAACAAAGAATAGAAAAGAAGAAAGAGAACGGAGAAGAAGAACGAAAAAAATCATGAATTATATTAAAAGAAGCTAATTAGAAAATGGACATATCTTATAATATATCAGCATTTAAAATTGATTGATTAATATATCTATATTTTAATATAAAATTATTATGTTTTTAGAAACTCACTCAAATATGAAAGAAATTTAGTTGAAATTCTAATGTTACAAGTGGAAATGAAACCATGATATTTAAATGCTAATGAATATCTCATAAAAATTCAGTCTCCTAGATAAGATTTTAGTGGCTGGGTCAAAAATGTATTTTCAAACAAGTCAAAAGGTTGTCAAAATAAGGAGAGGAATAAGGAGAATACGAAGAAAGGCAACATGGAAAATATAAGAAGAAGCAGAGGGGAAAAGAAGAACAATAAAAACAATCATGATTTTTTTTTAAAGAAGGTAATTAGAACATATTGGAGTATAATATCTAAACATTTAAAATTAATTAATCAATAGAATTATATTTTAAGAAAAACATATTATGTTATGGAAACTCACTAAAACATGAAAAGATTTGTTTTGGGAATTCTAATGTTACAAGCTGAAATGAAACTGTCGTATGTGAATTTTAATGTATATAACTATATATCATAAAAATTTAGTCTCCTGACCAAAATTGTAGCGGTCAGGTCAGAAACGTATTTAAACAAGCCAGCAGGTTGTAAAAGATGGAAAAGAAAAAGGAGAAAAAAGAGAAGAAGACGAAGAAGAAGGACAACAGACAATCACGAACTATTAAAAGAAATTAATTAGAACATATTGGAGCATATCTTAAAATATCTGAGCATTTCAAAATTAATTAATTAATAGAACTATATTTTAATAAAAAATATATTATGTTTTTAGAAACACCCTCAAACATGTAAGAAATTGAGTTCAAATTATAATGTAACAAGTTGAAATGAAACCATGGTATTTGAATGCTAACTAATATATCATAAAAATACAACCACCTTGCTAAGATTTTAGTGGTTGGGTTAGAAACGTATTTAAACATGCCAGAGGTTGTAAAATAAGGAGAATAAGAAGGAGAAGAAGAAGGATAACAGAGAACATAGAAGAATAAGGAGAACGAAGAAGAAGATGAACAAAGATAATCACGAACTTTATTAAAAAGATAAATGAAATGTATTGGAGTATAATGTCTCAAAATTTTAAATTAATTAATCAATAAAAATATCTTTTAATAAAAACATATTATTTTTTGGAAACTCACTCAAACATCAAAAGAAATTGTTTTGGAATTATGATGTTACAAGATGAAATGAAATTGTGTATCTAATTGTTAATGAATATATTGTAAAAATTTAGTCTCATCGCCAAGATTGTAGTGGTCAGGTCATAAACGTATTTAAACAAGCTAGAAGGTTGTAAAAGATGGAGAAGAAAAAAGAGAAGAAACTACTAAGAAGAAAGATAACGGAGAACAGAGAAGATTAAGAAGAAGAAGAAGAAGAAGAACGAAGACAATCTCGAAGTATATTAAAAAATGTTGATTAGACCATATTGGAGTATATCTTATAATATCTCTGCATTTAAAATTAATTAATTAATAAAACTATATTTTTATATAAAAAATATTATATTTTTAGAAACTCACTCAAACATGAAAGAAATTGATTTCAAATTCTAATGTTACACGTTGAAATGTAACAATGATATTTAAATGCTCATGACTCTATCAAGATTGTAATGGTCGGGTTAGAAGTGTATTTAAACAAACCAAGAGATTATAAAAGATGAAAAAGAAGGAGAATAAGTCGAAGAAGAAGGACAAAGACAACAAAGAACAAAGAAGATGAAGGAGAACAAAAAGAAGAACGAAGACAATCACGAATTATATTAAAAGAATCTAATTAGAAAATGAGCATACCTTATAATATATCAGCATTTAAAAATAATTGTTTAATAGAACTATATTTTAATTAAAAAAACATATTATGTTTTTGGAAACTCACTCGAATATAAAATAAATTGGGTTCACATTCAAATGTTACAAGTAGAAATGAAACCATGATATTTGAATGCTAATGAGCATATCATAAAAATTCAGTCTCCCGGATAAGATTTGAGTGGTCGGGTCAAATAAGTATTTAATCATGCCATGATGTTGTAAATATAAGGAGAAGAAGAATGAGAAGACGAAGAAGAATGACAACAGAGAACGTAGAAGAAAAATGTGAGCGAAAAGAAGAACACAACCAATAATGAATTTTATTAAATATGGTAATTGAAATATATTGGAGTATAATTTCTCCACATTTAAAATTAATTAATCAATAGGATTATCTTTAATAGAAACATACTATGTTTTGGAAACTCTCAAAAGTGAAAAGAATTTTTTTGGAATTCTAATGTTACAAGCTGAAATGAAACCATCACGTTTAAATGTTAATATATATAATAAAAATTTAGTATCTTGGCCAAGATTGTAGTGTTCGGATCAGAAACGTATTTAAACAAGCCAGAAGGTTGTAAAAGATGGAAAAGAAAAAGGAGAAGAAAGAGAAGAAGACGAAGAAGAAGGACAATGGAGAATATATATTAAAAGAAGTTAATTATAACATATTGGAGTATATCTTATAATATCTCAATATTTAAAATTAATTAATAGAACTATATTTTAATTAAAAAAATTTATGTTTTTAGAAACTCACTCAAACATGAAAGAAATTGGGTTCAAATTCTAATGTTATAAGTTGAAATGAAACCATGGTATTTGAATGCTAACTAATATATCATAAAAATACAGTTTTTTTGCTAAGATTTAGTGGTCCGGTTATATTCATATTTAAACAAACTAGAGGGTTGTAAAATAAGGAGAAGACTAAGAAGAAGGATACCATAGAACATAGAAGAAGAAAGAGAGCATAGAAGAAGATGAACAAAGACAATCACGAATTTTATTAAAGAAGGTAATTCGAACATATTGGAGTATAATATCTCAACATTTAAAATTAATTTGTAAATATATATATATATATATATATATATTAATGAAAACATATTATGTGAATCGGAAAATTTGGATGAATCAGAAAATTCTATTAAAATAATTATATGTACTGAAAATTTAAAAAGATAGTACGAAAAACAAATATTACAAATAAATAGTAAACACAACATAATGTTTATCAAAGAAGACTTAAAAAGAGAGATCATGTTATTGAAAAAGAATCTATTGAATATAACTTTTGAAAGTAGAGAGAAATAGTTGTAGAATGTTGATCACAATCTGATAATTTTTATTGAGTTTTGTATATATCGTCTCTGAAATACATGTTTACAAATAAATTTAATGTATTCATGTTTAAATTAAAAACATACTATATAGTTTAAATATCAAACAATAAACAAATAAATTTAAAAGTTTTAAATGTCCAAATCAATAGTATAAGTTATATACATAGTATCACAAATTATTATTTTTTAGCAGGATTCTAATGACTTTTATAATCAAATTAGTAAAATTTAGCATTGTAAAAACATTTTTTTACCATATCAAAAAAAGCAATAAAATGAGAAATGATCTCGCGCTGTAGCGCGGGTTGAATCCTAGTCTTATTTATTAAAGCTGGAGACACTTTCATTTTGAACGTGTTATAAACTATATTATAATTTTAATTTATGATCTATAATTATCTTTAAAAATAGGTTTAAGGTGGGTTTGGTTATAGATATTATATATATATTTTAAAATTAATAAAAAATTAAAAATAATATACCAATATGAATTCGGTTATTGATTTGTATCCGTTTCGGGCTTGGATTCGATTTTTTGGGTACATATATTTAGAATCCATTTTGTTCTTTTGTTTTAAGACTTATTAGAATATTTTTATTTTTTTGACAAACTTCGTTTCGGTATACATCGAGTTCGAGTTTAGATATTTTTATATCAAAACTAAAAATTAAAAGGATTTAAGAGAAAAAATCTAAAAAGCTAAAATTTGGTTCTTGATTTGGTTTTGGTTTGGGTTTGAATCAATTTTTTAGATACATAGAATTATGATCCATTAGAATATTTGTCGGATTCGGTTCTTCTAATTTGGTTGATTTTTGTTTGAATTTTGGGTCTCTAAAAGGCTAAAACAACATATCGAAAATAATATGCATAATATCAACATGGGCTAAGAACTTAAATGAACACGGGTTGTAAAAATAATCAGATTCCACGCTATGAGTATAATCCTAGTATACTTTTATAGCTAGAGTGATCAAACTATACTGAAAAATAGTTTTTGCCAGATAATTAAATATTATTTATCATTATTTATTTATTTGTAAATCTAGAAAACTTGTAATACGTGATATTATTTCGCATTTAGAGATATTAAAATTATTTGACCCAAAAAAGAAAGAAAGATATATTAGAATTATGTGGATCGATGACCAAAAATAAAGAATTATGGTTCATATGGTATGGTTTATAATTTGATAAAAGAGAGTGTGAGCTGTTAACACATACTTTTCAGTTGTAATCATTTAAACGTGGAAATGTACACGTGTTAATAGTGAGTACAAGTGAAATAAATAGGGAAATTATTGTAAGCTAAATTGGACATTGAAACGGGCAAAGAAAAACTGGAAACAACAAGAAGTGGCAATTAATGGTACGTGGGTCTCGTGACTTGTGTTCCTAGTTTATTAGTATTAATAATAATACAATTACGTTAAAGTCGTCAATGCATTACTATAAACTCAGAAGACGACAATGTTCTGCGTCAAACTTTTTTTTACTTTGATTTCATCGCCCTAATCGTTACTGTTTTTTTTCTTTTTCTCTAAGTTACAAAATGTTTATACTAGATTTAGCACAAATATTTTATAAGAGTAGATGTACTGTGTTCGTTTGCCTACATATCCATTAGAAAAGGATTAAGCTGGTCATAGTTCTATTACATATGTATTTTTAGGTTGAAATTCGTGTTTATGGAGTCGTCAATTCATATTGAAAAGTCAACTTGTTCTAAGCTCAATTCTCCTGAATGTTCTCCATTCTTCAAGTGTTCTAGAGTGTTCTTAGTTCTTGAGCATTCTTGAAGGCTCTTGATCCTTCAAGTATTCTCCTGGTTATGCTCCTCTCCTCCAGTTTTTCATGTCCCTTTCCTTTTTCATGTGGTCTTGGCAGTTCTGATTGAACTAGGTTCTTAAATGGAGTCCAGTTGTCATTCACGGCGTACGCATGTCGCTCTGCATGCTTCCAGTGGATACCAGATGTGCGATAGTGTACACGTGTCACTCTGCATGCTTCCAGCGGATGCCAGATCTGCGATGGTGTACGTGTGTCACTATGCATACTTCTAGCGGATGCAAGATGTGAGCTTTGGAGTACACATGTTGATCTTAAGGAGTATGTTGGATTATTAGTGGGATATATGTGTCTTCCCACATGCTATCTAGAGTACATACAACATGTGTTATTTTTCTAGCATTGGTAATTATGGCCATAATCCTAATGGACCATATGTTTTATTATCAGGTCTTTATTACTTTGTTGGGCCTTTATTTGGAATTGAACTTTTGGTAATTGGGCCATGCCCAGTTATGCCTAAACAATTAGTCCCCCTCCCCCAAGTTTGTTAAAAAAGGAAAGGTCTGAATTTTGACGAACTGACTTTGGAGACTGTCAAATGTCGTTTTTTTTTGTTGCATTGTTGAAGATAACCAAACTTCCTCTTACGGTTAGGGTTTGAAATTAGACTGAGTTATCTTCCAAGATAAGAATTTTTAAGGGTTTAGATCGTGTTCTTGGGAATGAGCATATGGTGTTTTTAGGTTTGTCGATTGACATAACTGCTCCCGATTTGCGCTCATCGAAAGTTGACGAGTATTCTTATGGTATGAGCTCGTCAAATCTAGTCATTGCATTATTTTCGAGTTTATCAAATACGAATGTTGACTCATGGACAAGCTTGTCATCTGTTCGTCACCATATTGTTGCTCGTCGTGAAAAACTCCTAGATTTTGTGAGTTTGACCGATGATCTCATCAATTCTATGCGAAAGATTGATGAAATCAATCTTGTGTGAGAACTTGACGAGTGTGATCTTATGCAAGAGATCAACGAGCTCAAATATGCGTGAACTTGACCTACGAGAGATCGATGAGCATGATCCTACGCGATATTTCGGCGAGCGTGATCCTATGCGAGAGATTGACAAACATGATATTGAACAAGAGAAGGACGAGCTCAACTATGCATGAGAGATTGACGAACACGATCATGCGCAAGAGATCAACAAACGCAATTTTGAACGAGAGAGCGAAAGGTCAACTATGTGATAACAAGATTTTTATGCCTTGTTGATCAAATCTATTGTAGTACAATATGTACCAATCCAGCCAGGTTTGTAGCAAACAATCAGGAATGCAATCAACAAACTAATCCAAGCCAATCCTAAAACAATGATTATGTCACAATCACAAATAAGCAAGATGCAAAACAGAGTAGTAGAAAATAGAGCAATAGCATGAAACAAAAACAGAGCATAAAGAAACAGAGAAATGGCAGCTAAATAGAGCAACAAACAAGCTAAAAAGACAAGATAAAAATTGGGGTTCTTGAGGAGTGAGATCAATGACTAATGCTTCACCAGGGATTCCAGTAGCTTGCTTAACAACCTAATAAGCTGATCTCTAGATAATAGATTCAATAAGAGATAATCAAGCCATTCTCATGATCAAGACATCTCAATCCAAGTGTGACCTAACCCAAATCTCTTTGGTGATTACACACTCAGATTGGCATGAAGAAACAATCTATTCAGGCGAATAAACACTCTAGACAACTAATCTCTTAGGCTAGAAATGTAAATCTCAGAACTAAGCTCATTCAAGCATATCATCAAACACTTACTAGGTGTATAAAAACCTAACATCATATTCCAAGTAGCTAAGTTTGAATAAGCATGAACACCACCTAAACTGACGAGATCTAAACATGAATACCCTCAAGCAAGCCTGGAATTCCCTAGATCTGCACTAATCTAACTCATTTCCTCAAGAACCCTAATGGAATCTACTCACAAACTATGAACATTGCATAAACCCAGAAAATGAAATAAAGTGCAAAATTAGAAAGAAGAAAGAAAGATAAACAAGATTCAATCAAAGAAACAAACTCAGATTTTTATTGTATCAAAAGAGATTCAACATGAAAATAGCAAAAACTAAGAGAAAACTGCTTCATGTCTAGCCAAAAAGAGTAAAAACTAGGTTACTGCATTTTTCGTTCTAAGGGGTATTTATAGATCCCCAAAATAAAAACCCTAGTCTAAGTCAACATAAGATAAGGTCAATCAAAATAATGAAGTCAGTTGATGCTGCTTCACTGCTTACTAGCGAATTAGAGTGACGAGTTACAGCATTCAGCTTCAGTCACTTCCAATATGCTCAGCTATGCTAGTCACCAAGCGAGTTTAGGCTGTGAATGCGTTAGTTTGCAGTTTGGCTTGGTTCTTTTTGCTGCACTCACTGGTCTCCAGGTGAGTCTGAGACTTCAGCCTTCAAGATACTGGCACTCTTCACTCTAACTGGCGAGTTGGAGGTGGCGAGTTGAACTCTGGCCTTCAGGATATTGGCACTCTTCACTCTGACTGGCGAGTTGGAGTGAAGAGGCGTGTGAAATCTTCAGTTCGCAAGGTCTTTTATTCAGGCGCTTTGTCTTAGGCTGATCCTTACAGTCTTTGTGCCAAATCCACTCCAGGATGCTCCCAATAAGCTCAAAGGTACCTGAGAGGCTCCAAATGCAATGTGTATGCAAAATGAATGCAGTGCAAGGCTAAAAGGACTCTAAAATGTTGAAGATGCAATGAGAATGAATACAAATGGGTATGAATTGTGCAGCTAAAATGGGGTAAAATGCATGTATATCACTATGCACAAAAGATCACCAAACAAGATCCTGCACAAGAGATAGACGAACAAGATCATGCGCAAGATATTGACTAGCATGATCTTATGTGTGTAGCCGAGAAGCGCACGAGAGATTGACGAACACAATCATGCGCAAGAAATCGATGAACGCAACTATACGTGAAAGATTGATGAACATAATCATACGCAAGAGATCAACAAGCGTGATCATGCGCGAGAGATCGACATGCAATCCCGTGTGAGTGATCGATGGGCTTGACTTTACGCAAGAGGTCGACAAGCATGATCCTACGCAAGAGAAGTGCTGGATTTGGCACAATATGTGTTCGCCAACACACATGTGTTGGATTTTGTTTTATTAAATGTAACTTTGAATAATTTAGTATTTGTTCATTGTTAGGAGTTCTTGATGACTTGTTGCGAGAGATCAGACGCTTTTCACCTTGTTTGATCGAGATGAGCACTCGGCAAATGATTATGAGAGAATATATGCTTGTCATGTTATCTTATCGAGATGAGCATTTTATGGATTATCATGAGAGAACAGATGCTTGTCATGTTATTTGATCAAGATGAGCACTCGACAGATTATTGTGAAAAAAATGGATGTTCGTCATGTTATGTGTACTCAATGAATTATTGTAAGAGAACAGATGCTCATCATGCTATATGATCAAGATTAGCATTTGATGGATTATCATGAGAGAACAGATGTTCGTCATGTTTTGTTACATTTTATATAAGTTCTTTCATATTTATGAATAAGTTTTAGTTATTGACACTATATGTATAATAATTTACGCAAGAGATCGATGAATGCAATCTTGTGTGAAAGATCGAGAAGCACAATCAGGTGAGAGAGATCGATTAGCACAATTATGTGTGAGAGATCGACAAGTATGATTATGTGTGAGAGATCGATAAGCACGATCATGTGTGAGATAACGACGAGCACGATCATGTGCGCGAGATAGATGAGCACGATCATGTGCGAGATCGACGAGCACGATCATGTGTGAGAGATCAATGAGCATGATCATGTACGAGATATCAACAAGCACGATCATGTTTGAAATCGACAAGCACAATCATGTGCGAAAGATAGATGAACACGATCATGTGTGAGATCGGTGAACATAATCATGTGCAAGATCAACGAGCACAATAATGTGCGAGAGATAGATGAGCACGGTCATGCGCGAGATCGATGAACATTCAGAATTCGTTCGACAATTTTAGATACTTGAGAAGTCAAACTCAATTATCGAATGTATTGTGCGTAGGTTTGTAGATTTACTATCTATATGAGACCACGTTCATGGATCGTCAAAGGACTTTTGAACTTGTAATCTTAGGTTCTTAGACATATAGTGAGAGACCAGATACTTGTCATTTTAATTGGATAGATAGGACGTATTGGTACAATATGAAAAGCTACGCTTGTGACTTTTGGTGAGCATGTGTTCATCACTTATTTTGAACGAGAGGTTAGGCTCATCGTTTTTGGTGTGAGAGTGTGTGCTCATCACTTATTTTGACCGAGAGACTAGGCTCATCGTTTTTTGTATGGGAGCGTGTGCTTGTTACTTATTTTGAACGAGAGACTATGCCATTGTTTTTAATGTGAGAGCGTGTGCTCGTCACTTAATTTAAACGAGAGACTAGGCTCGTCGTTTTGGTGTGGGAGCATGTGCTCGTCACTTATTTTGAATGAGATACTAGGGTCATCATTTTTGGTGTGAGAGCGTGTGCTCGTCACTTATTTTGAATGAGAGACTAGGCTCGTCGTTTTGGTTTGGGAGCGTGTGCTTGTCACTTATTTTGAATAAGAGACTAGGCTCACCATTTTTGGTGTGAGAGTGTGTGCTCGTCACTTATTTTGAACGAGAGACTAGGCTCACCGTTTTTGGTGTGAGAGTGTGTGCTCGTCACATATTTTGAATGAGAGACCACCATTTTTGGTGTGAGAGCGTGTGCTCGGTACTTATTTTGAACTTGTCGTTTTTGGTGTGAGAGCATGTGCTCGTCACTTATTTTGAATGAGAGGCTAGGCTCATCGTTTTTGGATAAGACTTGGCTTGTAAACCGTTGGTTTGGTTTCGTTTGGTTAACACATGAATTTTGATGAACTAGGCATTCTAGGTACGATTTCGGGTTCGCTTATCCTATATTGCTGATACGAGTGAGATACTCGTCTTTGTACTTAGGTATTTTAGGTGCAAAGCTTGGGTTCAACTTATCTTATATTACCGATGAGAGTGAGATGCTTGACTTTTTACATAGAAATTCTAGGTGCGAAGCTTGGATTTGGCTTATCCTCTATTGCCGAAGCGAGTGGGATGCTCAACTTTTTACTTAGGCATTCTAGGTGTAAAGCTTAGGTTTGGCTTATCCTGTATTGCCGATGCGAGTAGGATGCTCGACTTTTTACTTAGGCATTCTAGGTGCGAAGCTTGGGTTCGGCTTATCCTGTATTTGATAACATGGTTTTACTCCGGTTTTCAAATCCTATTATACTAAGATGTCGATGTAGTATAATAGGTGTCAATCCAACTAGGAATGTAGCTATCAATCAGGATGCAGCTAACTATTCTAATCCAAGTCAGTCAAAGTGTGATTTATCCAACAACCTAAATCAAACTTATAATCAAAAGTAAACAAACAAATAACAATAATAGAGAAATTAAACGAAGCAGTAGACAATAGAGTAATAAGTGAATTTAACGTACGGTGAGAAAACATGTTCCTGAGGAGTGAGTATCATGGATCAACGTGTGACTCTTAAACTAACCATGTGCTTGACAACACCCAGTAGAGCTAATCTCTAGGTAGCAAGAACATAAATAATGAATCCACTCTCGTAGTAAACAAACTCGATCAGACAATTAACGTGCCCTATCACCATAAGCGTTTGATAACCTAACCGGAATGAACAATCTACTCGCTTAGAGCCGATTCACACCTCAGACATTTGATCTCTCGAGCTAAGCATGTAAATCTCTGAAGTGGTTCAGTCAGACGCTCTACTAAACACCTATCAGGTGCTAGAGCGTCTTAGAACAAGCTCTACTTGATCTGAATGAAGCTAGTGATGATAATACCAAATCAGAAAAGACCTAGATAATTCTAACCACAAGCGACCTAGAAAGCCTAAGCTCCACACTGACCTAACTCATCCTCAAGAGCCCTAGGTGACTACTTAGAACTCATGAAATAAAAAAACAAGTGTGATATCAATATTAGATAGCATTAATAATGAACTCGAACAAGAATTAAAATCAACGCTCAGCGTAAAAGTGAATTGCATAAAATAACTCGAAAACTAAAGGTTTTGTTCTGAGATTACAAAAGCTAAAAAGTCTGCTTGCACGAAAAGTAGTAAAAAACTAAGATCTCTCCCTTGTGGAAAACCCACGTAGGTTTATATAATAAAATCTGATAAAACCCTTTGTTAATTTGGACCGTAGGAAGAGGCCCAGTGTGCAGTGTGAATTAGCCTCAGTCTGGCCCAGCATTGAAAAATGTCCAACTTGCAGTGTGAATTATTCTCAGTATGGCCCAACACTGAAAAAGGCCCAAAAGATGATCCACTCAATCTGAGGCTCGATCCCTGTCTGGTGTGAATCTGTCTCGACCTCAGGCTCGACCCTGTGGCTCGACTATGTCTGGGGCAGATTCTATCTCGACCTTAGGCTCGACCCTGTCTAGGGTGGATTTTGACTCAACCTGAGGCTCGACCCTGTCTGGGGTGAATTATGTCTCGACCTGTGGCTCGACCTTGTCTGGGGTGGATTTTGTCTCGACCTGGGGCTCGAGACTGCCTAGGGTGTTTGTTCTATTTTGGCACTCTTCTGCTCCAATCCAACTCCAAGTGCTGCTATTTGTACCCCTTGGTCTCTGCTTGTCGTAAACACTCAATTTGTGCACCTCAAGTACCTAAAATCTCTTCAAATGCGATATGCGTGCTAATGCAAGTGAATAAAGCTAATTGGACTCTAAAATGATGTAAATGTAGTATATATGTATGCAGAAAATGGCTAAATGAGATGCCTAAAACATGCTTAAAATCATACATATCAACGCCCCCAAACTTATTCTTTGTTTTCCCTCAAGCAAACAAACAAGAATAAATTCGGAGAAGAGGTTGCTAAACGGGGACTCGAAACCAAAGCAAGCTGATTCGAATGCTAAACTCAATTCCCTGTTTTGATGTTCTAGGTTGCAGTACTAAACAAGTCATACTCTGAAAACGTTAGCCATGCTGATCACAGTTCAATCTAAGTCAAAGCTCAACATACAATTGCATTCAAATAAATCACTCCTTTTAACATTCAAATTAATTCAAACCGTGAATCAAGCTATGCATTTTGTAAGAACTCGTTTGACTAAGGGATGGTCTAAGAGATTAAAATAATCTCTTCAATGTGTTGGCTCATCAAATCTGCACAAGGATCACTCAAAATGGAATAAGCGTTAGCATAAGGCTAAAGGTGATAACCAACAGATGCATACAGAAACAAGGTCTCATCTACCCAGTGCACCCAACTCGAGTTCAAACCTATTCATTCTAAAACCCAAAGTTCGATCCTAATTCTACCCATTTAAACTAAGAAGGCTTTTCTTTCTTTCAGCCAAACGCTCAATAGGATCAACTTCAAAAGCTTCTTTTGCATTGCTAATCTAAGGAAAGGGGTTTTTAATTCAACTCTTCTAGCGGTTTTGGATCATAACACATAATAGCTCTGGTTCCATTTTCACTTTTAATGTACAAGACACTCTAGAAATTGTCTATCTTTTTTTTTCTTTTTTTCTTAGAATCCAATTTCAAAAAATAAAAATAAAAATTTCTTTTCCAAAACCTTTACTAGATCATACATACGTTTCTGTGCCCTTCCCCCCCTTAGGCTTTTTAATTCATGCCCTTATTATTTCCTTCATTCCTTTGCCAACCATAGTAAACAAGCATCCCACACCCATAAACCACCTATGCCTAATCTGATTCAAAAATCGTGAACCAGAAACTAGATGAAACCTTTTTCCTATCGGCGCTCACCTAACACTTTATGCCAAGATTAATCCAAAAAATAGGCCTCACAGTCACACAGCAAACAATGCAGGGCTCGAAAGAAGGTAAGGTTTAAGGTGGGAGTCTACTTGAATTAACATGTTAGATGCAGATGGTGAAAAGAAATCTGAGTATTTTGTGATCCACAAGTTCAGACTCAATGCATAGACTTGATAATTAAGCATTCATTTCTGGTTATCACTTAGCAAGGAGTGGCGTCTAATCACAGCAAAATTCAGCAAAGTTATGAAACACTGACTAAACATTCCTAGCATAGTACAGTCTTACACTTCCGACCAGAAAGCAAGCAGTAAACAACATTAACTCAGGGCAGTGAATTTGGCACAAAAATAAATAGGATTGCAAGGCAAAATCATCATAATCCCCAATGCATGACTAGACTCGATCTATATGGATGCAAACTACATGACACTCTGTTTTTATGTTTTTGAAATTTTTATCGATATATATATTTTTTATGCCTACGTGTAATGCAATGATCAAATGATATGGATGCATGAATTTAAAAAATAAGAAAAAAGAAAAAATGATCAAATGTTGTCTAGAATCCTCCCCCAAATTTAAATCACACAGTCCCCTGTGTAGATAAAAGAATGAAAAAGGACCCTAGACCGGCAAACATAATTCAAACATGCAATGATATTTACAAGAGGAGTTAACGGGTTATACCTCAGCAAAATAAGGACCATCCAGCAAGGTCCATATCCATATTATCCTCGTCCTGAGTTTGTTGCTCAGTAAGAGTACTGTGATGGTACGACGTGGAACCCATAGGGTCCAAGAAATTATACCCGTGTGGCTGCGTCAATTGCCGCGAATTAATTATGGAGATCTGAACCCGAGTCCTCGTTGTCAACATCAATTGGGTGATTGGCCATTGAACGCGTTAACCGTTGTCTCGAAGAGCTTTCTCTTGTTCTATTCATGGTTACTCCTTCACACACAGATTGCAACAACAACAACCTCAACTCACTAGCGTCCTTATACAAAACCAATTTCAACATTGACTCTTGTTGATGGCGGCGCGTGAGCTTCAAGTGAAGCTCGAGAGTGGTTCAAGTCCAAAAATGCAGCGACGTGAATATTATTTTTTTTTGGCGGTGTGACGGCTCGAGCTTGGTGGCGTGACATTGGGCTGGAGTGAAAGGCTTTAACTCAAGTGGTGAACAGCGGCTCGAGTTGTAACCGTAGCGTGAGATGAGGCGGCGGTGTGGACTCGAGTAAAATGAGGTAGCGGTGTGGTGGGTAAAGAGCTGGAGTCTTGAAAAAGATAGCGGTATGTGATGTGAAGAGAGCTCAAGCTATGTTATTGGGGGCTCATTTTGAAATCTGGTGGACATTGCACATCGCTCATTTTCAGAGTTCTGTATTGACTCCATATGCCCACTCGAATAGTCACATTTTTCCACCATATTTTAAAATTCTTGCCCCTTCCTCAGATCAGCCCTTTGTTAACTCAAACCTCCCGACATTGCACTGAGTCAATTTTCCATCGCTGGGTGACGTCCTGAAAATCAAAGGTTATACCAAAAAGACAAAGAAATTTTTTGAAAAGTTTAATTAAAGTATGCACAAGGATACCATGGGATTGCCTCCCAAGTGCACTTGTTTTAAGTCACTGAGCTTAACTTTCACACCCTTTAGAGGTGAGTTGGTTCATCGAGAGAAACAGAGGTTCTCTTAGGGATGGTCTCATCAGCTCGGTTTTACTTAACCCTCTGCCCATTCATAGTGAAATCATTACCATCCTTGTTGATCAAAGTGATAGCTCCATAGGGTATAACATCCTTAACCCGGAATGGACCAGACCATCTTGACTTCAATTTTCCTGGAAACAACTTTAGCCTCGAGTTGAATAGCATCACTTGGTCACCAGGTGTGATCTTCTTGGGTGAAATCTTCTTGCCGTGGAAGGCTTTAGTTATTTCCTTGTACATTTTGGAGCTCTTATAAGCCTCGAGTCTGTATTCCTCTAACTCATGCAGATTCATAAGCCTTTCTCCTGAGCAGTTTTGAGATCAAAATTTATGAACCTTGTAGCCCACAGTGCCTTATACTCTATCTCAATAGGTAAATGGCATGACTTCCCATATAGTAGCTGGAAAAGAGTTCTTCTAATTGGAGTCTTGAAAGCCGTCCTGTAGGCTCACCGTGTGTCGTCCAATTTTGTTGCCCAATCACACTTTGACACCCTAACAACTCGAGCTAGAATAGCCTTGATCTGCTTGTTTGACACCTCCACTTGACCACTGGTTTGTGGATGATAAGGCGTAGATAACTTATGCTTAACTTCATTCTTCCTCAGAATGTTATCAAACACTTTATTGATGAAGTGCGAGCCTCCATCACTGATTACAACTCGAGGCACTCCAAACCTGGGGAAAATGATGCTCTTGAATAACTTGATAATGACCTTAGCGTCATTGGTCGGACAAGCTACAACTTCAACCCACTTCGAGACATAGTTCACTGCGACGAGGATGTAGCGGATTCCATGGGATGGTGGGTTGAATGGTTCCATGAAGTCGATTCCCAAGTAGTCAAATATCTCAACTTCCACAATTGGCTTCTGTGGCATTTCATTTCTTCTGCTGATATTACCCATTCTCTAACACGGATCACACTTGGAGATGAAATCCTGAGTATTCTTGAACACAGTCGGCCACCATAATCCTGATTGCAAAATCTTCTGAACAGTCTTGAATGTGGCAAAATGTCCACCGTAGACTGACCCATGACAATGCTCTAGGACACCTTGAACCTCTTTCTCTGCCATTCATCTTCTGAATAAACTATATGCCCCTCAATTGTATAAGTAGGGGGCATCCCAGAAATGGTGATTAACATCTCTGAAGAATTTCTTCATCTGCTAGGAGTCCAAACACTTAGGCACCTCACCGACGACCAGGTAGTTGACCAAATCTGCATACCAAGGTAGAGTGGATCTAGCCAGCCTCTTGCTGATTTGAGAACAATTCTCCTCCGCTGCTAAAGTCATAAGCTGCTCTTCTGTCATCAATAGGGATCGAGTCTTCAATCATCATTCGTGACAAGTGATCTGCCACTTCATTCTCCACTCCAATTTTGTCCACTATTTCCATGTCAAACTCTTGCAACAGCAGTATCCATCTTAGTAATCTGGGCTTAGCGTCCTTTTTCTTCATCAGGTATTTAAATGCAGCGTGATCAGTGTGAACAATCACTTTGGATCCCACCAGATACGATCTAAATTTCTTAAATGCGAACACTACAACAAGAAGTTCCTTTTATGTGGTTGTGTACTTGACTTGGGCGTCATCAAGAGTCATGCTGGCGTAATATATCACATTCAACTTCTTATCCTTTCTCTGACCCAGGACTACTCCAACAGCAAAATCACTAGCGTCGCACATGATCTCGAATGGAAGATTTCAGTCTGGAGCTTAGACTATTGGAGTAGAGATCAACGCTTCTTTGATCTTAAAAAAAGCTTTGAGACACTCAGAGTCAAAGTTGAACTCGACCTCTTTGCACAGTATGCGCGTCAAGGGCCTTGCAAATTTGGAGAACTTCTTGATGAACCTTCTGTAAAGCCCAGCGTGACCCAGAAAGCTTCGAATATCCTTCACTGTCTTAGGGGGCTACAGCTAAGCCATGACTTCAATCTTTGTCTTGTCAACCGCAATACCCTTCTCAGATATCTTGTGCCTGATAACAAGATTTTTCGTCCGGTTATCAAATCCTTATAGTATATAAGGTTGTCGAACCAAAGCGTGATATTATCACTATAGGTAAGGATGTCTAACTAGTTCAAGCAAAAACAGGCAAAACAAGTGGATGGAAGTGATTCTGTCACAATCAACTTAGAAAGCAAAACTAAACAAATAGAGAAAACAAGCATAAAAATGACTAAGTTAAAATCAAACTGAGTAGAAACACATGAAACTTGAAAAACAGAGACTAAGTAAAATGCAGAAACAGAGTAAGCAAACAGCAGAAACAGATGGCGAGTTGCAGTAACAGGATGAAGATGGGCTTGTGAGGAGAGTGAAGTCAATGAACTAAGTAGAAATCTGGATAGTGATTTTGTCTAACAACCTAAGCAGGTAAGTAGCGAATCAGGATACTAAGGTAAATAAGCCACTCTCGTGGTCATGAAATCTCAGCTCAAGCGCAATCCTAACCCAATCTCTTGGTGATTACACGCCTGAGCTGGCATTAGCAAACCTATCTTACACGACCAACTGACTCTCTGATCATCCAATCTCTTGGGCCAGAATGAGTCAATCCTAAACTGAACCTAAGCCAAGTATATCATCAAACACCTCTCGAGCAGAGATAGCCTACAAATCAGATTTTGAGTGATCAAGTCAAAATAAGCATGAAGAACATTCAATCTAGNTTCAAAATAAGCATGAAAAACATTCAATCTAGCACAGCCTATGAAAATACTCAAACACAAACATCACAAACCCAGAAAACTGCCCAGATCTACTTCATCTCCTCACTAAGCCCTAACAAAACTACTCACTACTCATAGAATGAAGAACAACAAACCCAGAAAGCATGATTAAAGGCATAAAAAAAGAAACAAAAACGAGATCTANGAAAGCATGATTAAAGGCATAAAGAAAGAAACGAAAACGAGATCTAACAACCTAGGGTGAGATTCAAGCAGAAATCATGAATTTCATAAGAACAACAAGAACAGCAAAAAGAAAATAAGGAGGCAGAGAGAAATCTGGAATTTACTCAAAGAGGCAAAAACTAGGTTAAAACTTGGATATCTGTTTTCAACTAAAACAAGGATATTTATAGGGCTTAAAACATGGAAGTCCTAATTTTAAGTCAACAAAAGTAAAGAGTCGGTCAAATAAAACGAAGTCAGTTTAAGTTGCTTCAGGTGTCTGGCGAGTTGAGGGGTCGAGTTCTAGAAAATTCAGCTTCAACAAATGCTCAATCTGGGATGCACTCGTCACACTCTGGCGAGTTGAAATGGCTTATCTTCAAAAACATGAATTCTGGCTAAGTCTGGAATGTTGAACTCGCCAGTGTCAGGTGGGAGTGGTGGCGAGTTCAGTCTTGAAAATTTGGAATTTTGGCTAAGTGCTGAGGCTTGAACTCGCCAACTCATGGCGAGTTGGACATGAAGAGTTCAGCCAAAAATTGTATATTTGGCTAAGTATGGGAGTCTGAGTACTTAGCTTTTAAAATCCTCAGTTCTTGATGTTTTGGCTCCAGCTCTTTAGTTCTAGGCTTAACTTGCAGTCTTCATGCTTGTTTGCTCCAAAATGCTCCGAATTGACCCAAAGTGCTCCAAATTGTTCCAAAGTTCGTGAAATGCTCCAAATGCTATGCAAATGTAAGAATGATCCTAATTGAACTCTAAAATGCATAGTATGGAACGTGAATGAATGCAAACATATGCAAACTATGAAGCTAAAATGGGCAAAATGCATGAATATCACCTATTTTATATGAGACTGAAGCCCACTAGTGTTTACAAAATGGAAACGCTGAGAGAGGAGTGGATGCAGTTATGTCAAACTCTTTAGCCCACTAATCCAATCTTCGTCAGTGAAGTTCTTTGGGCCTAAGAAGTCTGACTCAACATAACGAAGCCCACTTCCAATGCTGATTCGGTTCCCTCGCCTTTGTCGTTTTCTCTTGTCTTCTCCTCCCAAACCAAAAGTTACCTTATCAAGGATTAAAAGGTTAATCATTGCACTTTCTCTACTCCCAAAGAAGCTCTTAGGGACGCTTTGTTAGCCCTAGAAGCAGTTCAGTTAGCTCCAACAAGAAGCAAAATCTCGCTACAGAGCAACCACCGTTCCCTGCTGGACACCTGGGCACGTAAGAATGGAGTGACCAATAACAATGAAGCTTGGCATGTTAAAAACATACAATGAACAATGTGCTTTGGTTTTCATTAAGGAGCCGCCCACGCCAAATCCTCTGAGTCTACTCCTGCTCCCTAGGTAATTATGACTCAAAATCTTGGGACTGAAGGCGTGTCTGGAGTCATTAAACTGTGGTCTCTCCTTATATATATAATCTCCAGGAGATGAGAGATTCACCAAGCAAACAAAACCGGAAAACATGTTTAACTCCTTCAGGCAAGCCATTGATCACTTCCATATGGGCAGGAAAGACTCAAAAATCTTCCCCCCAAACCAAGCTTACGTAGCAACAATGGTCAGGAACAGGAAGAGTCTCGTGGTGAAGCCACTGAACAGATGGGAACAAAGCGCACAAGAGATGGTAGAAGACTTGCCGAAACACTGGAACCTTCATAAATCAGTCAAAGGAATAATGATAGACAAGGATCACGCTCAGTTCTTCTTTGAATCGGAGATGGACCACAACTGTGTTCTACGAATGCAATCTCTCATCTACAATGGCTGGCTTGTTGCTATTGCAAAATGGGAAAATCACTTGCTTCCTGGTTTTTTGAAAACAGTTGATCTGTGGGTTCAAATAACCAATATGCCTATGCAGTTTGCCTCCAAAGAGGCGGTTACCATCATTGCTAACTCTCTTGGTGGCGCTCAGGAAGTCGACCTTCATGAGGGTTCTGTGATAAGCCCTTTCACGATCAGAGCCAAGGTGAAGTTTAGGCATGAAAATAGGTTGAAGTTCTACAAGATCATCCACTATGAGAGCAGCGATATGTTTCAAGTAGATTTTTCTTATGAGCTTGTTTCCCGTTTCTGGCTCACATGCCAAAAGCTAACTCACAACACGTGTTTCTGCACATACACGACTATCTGTATAGTCCCTTGCCTGCTGGAGGAGAGATGAGCATGAGCTCCGAGAGTGAACTTTCCTCTGTGAGTATGTTGTTGGTAACTCAACCTCCTTCTTCGATGCCAACAGTAATCCTAGCGCCAACAGAAAATACAACTTCAGACGTTGGTGCGGTCATAGTGGATGATGTTACCATGGGCAACAATGACAAGTACATATCGGATGTTAATGCTCTTCCGGATAACAAAACATGCACTGAAGTTCACTTAGGTGCAAGTGGTACTGCAGGCTTATCAAGTGGATCAAGCAAACACAAAAGGGAGATGAACTCAGATGATGTGGTGGCATCATTCAAGACTAAGACACGATGACCACTCTGTTATTCTCTCCCTTCTTGCTTCAATATCGCTACTCCCGTGTTTTGCCTTTGGGCTTTATTATGTTGTTTTCGTTTTTTATGCTTTGTTTGAGCCTTTGCGCCTTATGTCTTTCGTTTGTAGTTGGATATTGGCGTTTTCATGCCATATTTTAATTCTAGTCTTTAATTGAGTTAATAAAAAAAAAGACTAAAATTATACATTACATCTCTTATTGATAGTTTAGAATATTATTTTCTAGATATTGTTTTAAGTTAATTTTGAATGTTAATGGATTAATAAATATTATGTACACTATCAATTATAAATTTTAATTTTATCCGATAAGTACCAATTAACCCGAATACATGTAGATATATCGGGTAGTATTTGGATCGAATTCGAGTAGTATTTGGATTGAATGGATCTGATCCGAATCCAAACCGGTATATATGCGAGATCTAAATGGGTATAAAAATTGCATAAACCCGAACCCAAAAAAATTTATCTGAAAATGACTCAGATATTCAAAAGTACAGTACATGAAGTTAATAGTTGGTATTGACTCCAAAATTTTATATAGATTGGATAAATTCAAAATAAGATTAATGTCAAATTGGTTGTATCCGTAGGATTAACAAAAAATTAATTTTTCATAAAAGAAAAGTTATATAATAAAAGCTAGAGATAGATTTTGAGCATACATATCTTTTCAGTCTCCAAATTAAAATTAAAATAAATAAATAAAACTATATTTGAATATATTCATTTTTTATGATGAAAAATTATTAAGATTTTAAATTCAATTATCAGCATGTAGATTAAAAAAATAAATAGTTAAGATCTAAAATTTTAAACTTACAATTCGATTCAAATCATAAGCTAATTTTTATAATATAGTAAATAACACGATAACTATGATCAAAAGTAAAAGTGTATTCCGCTTGATATTTTAATAAAATTGGGTTCAAATCTTAGGTAATAAACTAGTTAAAAATTATATGGATTAGGTAATGAATTATGATATTACGAAGCTTGAATATGCACTACATGCCATCTTATTCAAAATATATTATTTATTTGCATATTTAATTGTATTAATTCATTTGAGATATATATGATTCCAAAATTATACTTTTGAGATATTTCATTGAATTAACACCCATAATTATGATGGAGATGAAAGCGATACTCTTTTAAAAAGGTTACGCACGCTTATAGACACAAATGCATAAATAATAAATACATACGTTTGTTTACAAATCTTATATAAAGTAGCTTTCGTAATCGGAACTAAAACACAACACAAATCACCAAAACGAAATATGAAGGTCTTTTTTGGAGTTGTGGTGCTTCATTTCTTTTTTCTTACGTTATCATTAGCCACACGTGAAAGTATTTCATTTAATGCTGATTCCGATGTGGCTGAAAAAGCTCGTACGAGTAAGACGGACATAAAACCTCTAGCATTTCTAGAGCTCTCTGAACCAAATGCTGAAGCAAAGAGGGTAGTTCCAAGTGGTCCAAACAATGAGACGTCTCCACCTTCTACACCACCATCTTCCATATCAGATATTGGAATGAAAAGAACGGTTCCGAGCGGTCCGAACAATGAGACGTCTCCACCTTCTCCATCGCCATATTCCAGAGCAGATACTGGAACAAATAGAAAGTTTTTAAACAGTCTAAACAATTAAGCATCTCCATCATTTTAACTTACGTTTGGCTTAGACATGGTCGATTCTGGAAAAAAATAATTACAGATGTACATTGATTATATATTCCTATATTATATGGTCGAATGATGCATTATATAATCAGTTTCTAATCAATTAAATAAAGAGGTTTCTCAAAAGTTTGAAAGTTACTCATTTGCCTTTGAGGTCACGAGACTTTTTCGTTCGATCTGCAGGCAGATTTTAGTTTCTCGTATTCATAGTTCAAAATGATAGTGCATGACATACTTTACATTCGACTCAGGATCCAAAAACTAAAATTTATAAAATCTCAAATTTCTTGAAAATCACAAAAGAAAATTCTCAAATTTGTTAAAAGGTTATATATATATATATTCTGTGACCTATATCTCTTTTGAGTCATTAAGAATCACAGAGATTCAAGAGGAGATGCACGCAGATATTCCTTGGACACATTTGTTCTTACGGAAGAATGGGAATGCATTTGTGCATGCAGTGTATAGATTTATAGATTTCATAGTCCTGAGGTGTTTATTGCCTTAGATTGTCTTATAGCGGTGAAACTGATGTGTAGTATCTTATTCTACGGCCCTTCAAGGCCTCAATAGCAAACTTTCTCCAACAGGTTGAGATAGACTCCACAGGACCGTTCTCGAGACCTGAATCTCTCAGACAAAATCAAGAATGTATAAAACAGTAATTTGCTACTTTCCACTCTAAATTGTGACGGCTCAAAAATAGTACTCTTTCCCTTTTTTTTTTTTTCCTTCATCTGATTAATTAAAGGAAGAATTACAAACACATTAACCGAACAAGATCGGGAAACACAAACATAGCCAACGGAAAATATTTCCCCAAAATCTAAAGATCCATAAAGGATAAACCTAAAACCCGAAAAAGGACGCAAACAAACCAAAATAAAAGACAAAAAATCAAATCTAAAACCATAAGATGTTAGATGGGTTAGATATGGTTGAAATATTTTAGGAGTTATCTGAAATATAGTTTTCCTAATTGTACTAGGAATTTATCTAACCTATAAAAGGAGATGTCAAAGTGGCATAACTTTAAGGGTTTGTGATTGAAAGTTTAGGTTTTGCTTTGAGTTTCCTAAACTAATAAAGAAGAGTTATTTCTTTAATCCTTGTTTGCATATTCTTAAGGTTCTAAAATTGGTATCCGAGCCATAAGAAAGAAAGAGGAATTGATTACACATTTTTGTTCATCACGAGAATAAGATAATGGTGGACGATCACGCTATTGTGACCGCAGAGAAAAACAAAGGTGGTGGAAGCTCGACTTCTATCACATGCCCGATGTTAACAGCTACGAATTACACGGTATGGCCCATAAGGATGAAGTTATGTCTCAATGTACAAGAAGTATGGGAGGTAGTTGAGGCAGAAATCAATGACAAGAAGAAAAATAATATGGGGATGGCACTTATTTTTCAATCTATACCGGAGGATCTTATTCTTCAAGTTGGTGAGCTAAACACGGCAAAGAAAGTTTGGGATGCGATTAAAACTCGAAACATAGGGGCTGAGAGAGTTAAAGAGGCAAGGTTACAAACCTTGATGTCTGAGTTTGATCGTCTCAAGATGAAAGAAACTGATACAATAGATGAATTTGTTGGGAAATTATCGGCTATTTCGTCAAAATCTTCTGCTCTCGGATAAAAGATCGAAGAAACTAATTTGGTGAAGAAGTTTCTTAAGTGTCTTCCTAGAAAGAAATACATCCATATGTTGCATCTCTTGAGCAACTTCTAGGTCTTAAAACTGCATGCTTTGAGGATGTAGTAGGTCGTCTAAAAGCCTACGAAAAGAGAATCCACGAAGAAGAAGCTCAACATGATAACAAGCAATTGATGTATTTAGAGTCACTAAATCAAGCAAGAAACTCGAGTGAAGGATCAAGAGGTAGAGGAAGAGGAGGTCGTGGAGGCTCTAGAGGAAGAGGTCATGGAAGAGGAGATTTCGATATCTCTAAAGTAATTTGTTACCGTTGTGACAAATATGGGCACTTTGCATCTAAGTGTCCGGATAGATTGCTTAAGCTCCAAGAGACACAAGAGGATGTCAACGAAGAAGAAACACAAGAAGGAGATGATTTGTTATTATATGAAGCTGTGTTTCTTAATGAAGATAAGGTTTTACCAAGTAAGTTCGAGAATAATGAAGGAAATACTTGGTACCTAAACAATGGAGCTAGTAATCATATGACTGGGGATAGGAGATATTTTGTAGAACTTGATGAAAAGATAACAGGGAAGGTGAGTTTTGGAGATGATTCTCGAATAGACATCAAAGGAAAAGAGTGATATCCTTTGTTAATGATAATGGAAACGAGACTGAGATGAAGGATGTCCATTATATTCCAGATTTGAAAAGCACTATCATTAGCCTTGGTCAAGCCACGGAGGAGGGTTGCGATGTAAGGATGAAAGGAGACTATCTTATAATGCATGATCTCAAAGGCAAAATGATTTTTAAGACAAAACAATCAAGAAATCATTTGTACAAGGTACAAATGGATATAAAGGACATCACTCAACTTCATCTTTCTAGGTTAAGTGAATCTAGTAGGTGGCATTCAAGGTTAGGGCTCATAAATCTTGACACAATGAAGCGAATGGTAAAAGATGGATTTGTTAAAGGGATATCGAAGATTAGTATTGAGAAAGAAGTTTGAGGATCATGTTTACTTGGCAAGCAAACTAGAAGGGTGTTTCCACAAGCTACGATTTTTTGTGCAAAATATAACCTTGAACTCATCCTTGGAGACCTTTATGGTCCAATCTCACCATCGACAGCGGCTGGAAATCATTATATTTTTGTTCTTGTTGATGACCGAATAAGATATATGTGGGCTATATTGTTGAAATAGAAAAGTGATGCACTAAACAAGTTTAAGTTGTTTAAAAATATGGTCGAACATGAAACAAAGAAGAAGATACAAGTTTTCCGCAGTGATAGAGGAGGAAAATTTGTGTCACAAGAGTTCAATTTGTTTTGTGAACAAAACAGCATCAAAAGACACCTAACCGCACCATATACTCCTCAACAAAACGGAATAATGGAGAGGAGGAAACGTACTTTGATGGAGATGACTAGAAGCATTATGAAGCATATGTGTGTACCGAACTATTTATGGGGTGAAGGAGTACGACATTCGACATATCTCATAAATCGTATATCTACAAAGGCCTTGAAGGGAAAAACACCATATGAGATGCTAAGGAGAAACACACCGAATGTTAGTCATATCCAAGTTTTTGGGTGTATTTGCTATGCCAAAGTCGATGGACCACACTTGAGGAAACTAGATGATCGATCTAGAATGTTGGTTCATCTCGGAACTAAGCCGGGATCAAAAGCCTATCGACTACTAGACCCACTAACTTGAAAGATAATAGTAAGTCAAGATGTAATCTTTGATGAAACTAAGGGATGAAATTGGATTACTAGTGATACAACCATGAGTCACGATTTTCAAGTAGAGATCGGAGGCTTCGAAAATCAAGTAATTCAAAAATCAAGAAACAAAGAGGGAGAAGTTGTTTCATGAGAAGTTGCTTCACGAGAAAGCAAAGAAACTTTGGGTGCAAGTAATCAAGAGTTGCAACAAGAATCCGATGATTCACTTGATGATGTTGTCGAGAGTGTTGAGAACAACAATAAAAATACTCCAAACATACGAAGGAGTCAAAGACAAGTTTCTAAACCTAAGTATCTAGAAGACTATGTTTTGTTTGCGGAGGAAGAAAGAGTAAAGTTATTGTTATGCTTGAACGAAGAACCCAAAAATTTCGATGAAGCTAAAATTTTGAAAGTATGGATTCTTGCATGTGAAGATGAGATTGATTCCATAGTTAAGAATCAGACATGGGATCTTGAATATCTACCGGAAGGAGTAAAACCGATTGGACTCAAGTGGGTTTTCAAGATTAAGCGAAAATCGGATGGAAGCATACACAAGTACAATGCTAGACTTGTTGCAAAGGGATATGTACAAAAACATGGGATAGATTACGAAGAAGTTTTTGCTCCGGTTGCAAGGTTAGCATTCGACTTCTCGTTAACCTAGCTGCTTCTTATGGATGGGAGATTCATCATCTCGATGTCAAGACAACTTTTCTTAAAGGAGATCTAAAGTTTATGTAACTCAACCTGAGGGATTTGAGGTAAAAGTAAGTGAACATAAGGTTTATAAAATCAAAAAGGCTTTGTACGGTTTAAACTAAGCACCAAGAGCTTAAAACATCAAACTCGATCAAAACTTAAGGAGCTAAATTTCGAGAAGTGTACAAAAGAACCATCAGTTTATTGAAAGGTAATAACACAAGATTGGTTACTTATAGTCGTATATGTGGATGATCTATTTGTCACTGGATCTAATAGAAGAATGATCGATGAGTTTAAGACAAAGATGTCTACTAAGTTCGAGATGAGTGATCTTGGGTTGTTGACATATTATCTCGGAATCGAAGTGTCTCAATACAAAGGAGGGATCACGTTGTGTCAAAAGAGGTATGCACTTAAGATACTTGAAGATTCAGGGATGAATAGTTGCAATCTAGTTCATACACCAATACACTTAAGATACTTAAAGCTATCAATATCGGAGGAGGAGNACACTTAAGATACTTAAAGCTATCAATATCGGAGGAGGAGAAAGAGATTGATGCTACAAGTTTTCAAAAATAAATTGGGTATCTTCGATATTTGTTACATACACGACCAGATTTGTCATATAGTATTGGTGTGTTGAGCCGGTATATGCATAGTCCAAGAGAGCCACAAGGAGCTGCCATGAAACAATGTTTAAGATACTTGAAAGGTACAACGACTCTTGGTTTGATATTCACGAAATTGACCACAAAGATACCAATAACTTGGTGTTCACAAAAGCAAGATACTGTGACTTTATCTCTTGTGAGGCTGAATTTATGGTTGGAACAGAAGCAGCAAAACAAGCTATTTGGCTTCAAGAATTACTTAGTGAATTAACTGGTTTGACTAGTGAAAAGACGACGATCTGCATTGACAACAAGTCAGCCATTGGACTCACTAAAAATCTGGTGTTCCATGGTAGAAGCAAGCATATTCATACAAGGTATCACTTCATAAGAGAATGTGTTGAGAATGGTCAAATTGAAGTTGAACGTGTTCCCGGAAACATGCAAAAGATGGACATTCTAACTAAAGCTCTTGAAAGAATCAAGTTCAAGGAAATGAGAGACTACATTGGAGTTAGAGACATAGAAGAAATTGACATTAAGCTTAAAGGAGAGAATGTTAGATTGAGCTTAATGTCAAAGACTTGTTGAGCAAGTAAGGTAATTAGGTTAGATATGGTTGAGATATTTTATAAGTTATCTAAAATATAGTTTTCCTAACTGTAATAGGAACTTATCTAACCTATAAAAGGAGTCGCCAAAGTGTGGTATAACTTTAAGGGTTTGTGATTGAGAGTTTAGGTTTTACTTTGAGTTTCCTAAACTAATAAAGAAGAGTTATTTCTTTAATCCTTGTTTGGATATTCTTAAGGTTCTACATAAGACAGATAATCTCCAAGGATAGAACGCATCAATTCTTTTCATCCTCACTTGTGACTAAGTAAACTTCTGAAACTAAGAACTAGCTATCTCCGGAATGTTAAACCTCAAACGAGAGGTGACCACACCAACAAAAAACCGATACCAAAAGTAGACAAGACTAAAACTCGGTTGAAAGCTAGCTAAACTATTCAATAACAACAAAGAATGAAGTTTTTTATTTTTTTGTCAACATTGGGTCAAAACTGGCCGGCCCATTAGCCAAGTTCCTACAAAACGTAGGTAGTGGGACTCGATCCCGGGATGTGCAAGTGTGCATGCCTTTAATGGATTTACCACATGCCAGTAGGGTAAAGGCCACTTGCAACAAAGAATGAAGTTTATATGCAAAAAAAAAAAAATTTACCAAACATTTATGGAAAAGTTTTCATGAGGAAAAATTTAATATACATATATATATAATTAATTGTACATGTATGTATTTATTGTTATGTTTTACTTATTTTGGCTCGGATTCGGTTTAACTCAGATTTCTAGCATCAAGGGTTCAATCCACTATCAGAGGTAGATTAAATAGAATTTTAGGGCTGTTAGCTAGATTTTATCGATCTAATTATTAGAAAAAGAAAGAATTCTGCAAGATTCTACATTCAGCAGAATTCAACTGTTACTATTTGATTTTAAGTAATTCCACAAGATTCCGCATAAAAAATAAAATTTTTTTTTATCAAATTTCATATTCAGCACAATTCCGTATTTATCATTTATATGCAATTATATAAAAATTTTGATATTTGTAAAATTCGTAAAACATCAAGTCAACTAATGAAAATCAGAAAGGGAGTATATCAAAAGAAAAATTTGCGTAACCTATATCCTTGCGATATTTGATTCACGTGAAGAATATATTATCTTCAACCACAAAAGAAAAAAAAATCTATTATACGCTACAGTTCGTGAGCATTGATCAAATGCAAGAAGAAATTTTCTGTCTGCCATATATATATATATATTTTGAAAAAAGGCTTTTCTATTTAAATGCAGAAACAAAAATCATCAGTCTCAATGACAATAAGGGCAAGGCCCAACTTCTGTCTGCCAGATTTGTCATACTTTCCAAATATTTGACTTTTTCCAATCGTATAAAACACAACGTTTAACGTTTAATGCCATGTTTTGAATTTCGTTAGCACTATGCGTGTTGGACCTAATGTCTAATTAATTAATCAAACATTATGTATCTATGTATATATATATATATATATTAGCACTATGCGTATAGAAATTAATTAGAGACTAGTTTTTCAATTTATTTTATATATATATATCTATGTATATACATTTTTTATTAATAATTGCATCGGTAAAATTTGATCCATAGTTTAGCCCAACTCTTAAAATCCTATTTAATCTAGCAACTGTGTAGAGGGGAGAAATCGAACCCTATATGTCATAGTCATTAGTTAGATCATCCTAATCACCAGACTGAGAAGAACTCGGTATTTATTTTATATTTTAGTTTTATTAATCAACAACTTAGTGTTACAATCTCATAATACATTGATGAAAAATATTAAGTATCATTATAGATAATTTTTTGGTTGTAATTAACATCAAAAAATCAAATTCTAAAAAGTTGAATGTGTATGATTAAAATTTATTTTAGTTTAACTAGAAAATTTAATCAAAAATTAAATAAATTCTTTTAAAATATAATATTAATCATAAGCAGAAATAAATTATATTAGATAGAGATTATTCTGATTTAAGCGGGATTGAATTTAGACAGAGAGTAATCCAAAACTTGATATTTCAACCGTCTAAACACTAATCAACACGGTTGGTCACTACCTAATACATATACGAGGGATTAATCAGCTAAACAGACAAATTTACAGCTAGGCAGACGAATGTTTTTGAAGTATTTGGAAATAGGAAAACTTCACGGACCACGAAATCTTTTTGAAGTATTTGGAAAGAGGAAAGCTTCACGGACTACGATGAAAATGTAACTCCATGTGAACGCGACGGAGTAGAACAATGTAAATGTTGTTGTTGGCAATATAGAAACGTGGTTGATTAAATTAAATGTTTTAAAAGTCAAATAAGATATACTAGTGGCAATATCGAGAATATCTCAAATTCAAAGCCCTAGTTAACCTTTATATTTTCCATAAAAACCAAAGCGTAACGTCTTTACAAGTAAATAAAAATATCAAAACACAAGGCATAAATATATGTCAGATAACTAAGGTTTCTATAGAGGATTAAGACGACGGAGATCGATGGGTTTACAGTTCGAGAGCTTGATGGAGACGATAAAGTCAAAGGTTGGTTTGTTGAAGAAGAAGAAGAAACCTTACATAAAAATGGATAAAAGCTCCAGCGTCAGAGTTGCAATTCGTCGTAAGAAGACTAGAGATCTCATCGATAAGACCTTGAAGGTCGCTGATCGTCCTGGCAAACGAACTCTTTTCTGAATCTCTTCTTTTCTTATTTTTCTCAGATTTTCTGCAATCGTTTCTTTGATTTTGTTATATAATCTGGGGTTTTTGATTCAGGAGATCAAGTTTCTTGTGATATATTTATGTATAGTTTATAGTAATAAATCAACGAAAACAATATGTATAAACATGGATACTAATTCATTCATGACTTATCGATGAAGTAGGTTGAATAAAAATAATAATGTAGTATGAATGATGTTAAGTACAGTTGACTTTTAGTGATAGAGAATCCTGAGTAGTTAGACTTACTTTTATTTAGTACTATTGTTTTGTCGGCAAGTCAATCTTACTTTATATATCACGGTGTTTAATGGGCGTCTTAAGAACCCTAGAATTTGGTTTAATACGTAGCACGGCATTAACCAAAGAATACTCCGGTTTATAGAGTAATATCGGTTTAAGTTTAAACCGATGAGGTTTCTTTGGAGAACCGAAGAAGAGTTTCATTATATGACAAACTCAAATCATCTTCTACACTTACAAACTGACACAGATTAAAGGCAGATCCACAGACCAAGACGTATGCAGCTTTAAGAAGCCAACAAAGCTTCAACTTTAGCAATCTGCTCTTCCTCGCTGGCTCTAGCTGGACTCTTGTTTGCCTCCTCAAACAAGTCATGGTCCCATTTCTTCTCACCCCTTGTCCCACTTCCATGAAACCCACTTCGCTCATTGTTGTTGAATCGACTGTCTCTATCAGCTCGATGGCTGAGCCTTCTCCCCGCATTTCTTTCATCATCCCTGTTCCATGCTCTGCTTCTTCCCATTGCTGATCTCTCATGTCTTTCTGAATGCATATTGCTCCTCCAGTTTCTCTCGTTCTGTTCGCGATTGTTTGAATTTATGTCTTTTGCCTCCTCCGTCCTTCTGTCTGTGTTGTTCTCAGATTCCTCTGGAACCTTCTTCTCCCTGAAGGCCGGTCGTTTCCTAGAGAGTGTTCCTTGGGTGTCGTCACTCTCATGGAACCTATCATGTCGCCACATGCTTTTGTCTTCATCTTTACGATGACGTGAGTTCTCATCATCTCCAGCTCTTCGGTTACTCTGATCTCTTGAGCCTCTCCACGATCCTCTCTCTTCAAACATTTAGACACAAGTAATATGTTCATAATCCCATGACCAGAAGACAAAAGAAAGAAAGAAAAGAATGAAATTGGGGCTCATTACCAGAAATTGCTCTCCTATCACCTCTTCCATCACTAAGACGATCATCATGCTGTTATAAGACACGCACAGGCAAGCCAAATATTACATATATCTGAGCATTGGAAGGCATTCAACTGTATTGCAATAGTCTCATTACATCAGCTCAGATAAATTGTCAATATGCCGTATATAGTAGCATCCCAGCAAATGATTATTTCACCAAAAACTTAACTCAGCTCATACAAGATAAAACATAAAAGCTTTTAGCCTTTTCATGGGCAGTGCAGCTCAGAGGAAAGAAGAAAAAACATTCCGTTAAGGATAAAAAGCTTCCTAACCACCCATGACCAAAAATCTAACACGGAACAAGGAATAACAGGGCAGTAAGAAAAAGAAGATTAAAATAAGCAAGCTTTTGGAACCTGATGATATGATCTAGAGCGAGGTACTTCTGACAGATGAGGAGCTTGTTTAGTCGTCTCATGATGTCCGGATTGCTTCTTTTCACTATCTTTTCTCGAACCATGAGCATCAAATTCCAATGGTGCAGCATCTCTCAGGGTCTGACGTGGTTTTTTATCTGTGTCAGTACCGTCTCTGGCATCCACATCTTTCTTACTCACCACTCGTTCTGCTTCGGTTTTGCCATCTCTTCTTGATCTCTTCGGGCTAAAGACAAAATGATAATAGTTATTTTGTGGAACTGTAATACTAGAAAAAGGATCATAAACGCTAATACAAGTGATTTCTCAGATATACTAAGACTTGAAGAGTGCAAATTGTTTCGTTTCTGTGGTCATAGTACAATGTTTAAGCTTTAAACAATCGACCAAGTTCTGAAAGAAATCTCCACTTCTCAAGAATCAATGTGACCAAAATAGAGAAGATAGATCACATGAAGGATAGATGTTGGGCAAAATTTATCCAAGTCCGGCTTCCTAATTTCAGGGGCAATAGAATAACAGTGACTCCAACACTATAAACTACGGCTATGAGGAGCAAATTTCCAAAGTATTCCGCTTGCATTTTGATTTTGCAGACAACATACACAAGATTCCTCTGTCTTTAAGAAACAGAATCTTGCTTAGTTCAAAGTTAAATACTTAATCTAGATGCGCCAAATGACGAGGGACAGTAGTAGGAACCTCCAGAAGAAGGAAATTCACATTGAAGTTCGAGTGTAAGGGAGAGTAGCGAAGCAAACCTGGGTTCGCGATCGAGTCTATAGCGTTGTCGTTTAGGGTCAGAATCTCTGCTCTCTCGCCTGATGGGTGACATGTTTCTCTTCTCCCACAAGGATTTTAGGGCTTACCCTTTCCACGCCTGCAACATTTTTATGATTCCTCGTCTTCATTTGATAACTTCCTCTTAATTAGAGTTTCCACCTCATATTTTCTGAAGTATCAGAAAAAGCCCCATAAGTTCAAAATTGTGATCAATAACATTTTAAATTGTTCAATTCAACTGGGAAAATCCGGTTCTCTAAACAGGTCTTTGTCTAAGCGATTGAATAAGTTATGCTAGTGATGACAACATAGATGTTAAACGTTTTCTCTAAGTTTTCTATTGACCGTGTTAGGCGCAAATATATCATCTAGTTTTCAGTATTAGAGACTGACAAAAGTTTTCACAATGAGGCGTATAATATATTTCTTTGTATGGCATACAATACAAGAATCTGAAAAAAGATTACAGAGTAAGATCCTCGAGAAGAAGGATATACATAATTATCGTCAGTTACACGACATTATACTCCCAATATGTTTGGTTTACTCATTCAAGCAAGCGCTTGTACTTACACCAGCCAATTGCACCAACATAGATGAATAGACTTCCTACAGCACCTCCAATCACCGTCCAAAGGAATTTACGTGGACCATTAACCTTGTCGTCGAACAGCTCTATAGTAATATTCATACCGAACACACCAGCAACGGCTATAAAGGCGCTCATTACGAGAGTAGCGGTTGTTAGCATCACACCCATTTGCAGAAGATGATTCTGCTTGTCATCGAGCATTATGTTGATATAGTCTTCAGTATCATCAACATATTCCCTTAGCTTTTTATCATCAAACAACACAGACAGCAATGGATAAGAAGAATGTCTCATTACCGAGAATAGTGATCTTTTATCTTAATGTATATGAAAAGCACCAAAAGACTACGTCTATTTACTTACAGTTGATAGTTTGTTCAGTGTACCATCAATCTGCACGAAATATGCTTCCAAAAGCATCTCAAGCTCTTCGACATCGAATTTGTTGCTCATGGCACTCCGGGTTGAACTTGTATGAGTCCCCCGGCTATTTCTGCTAAGTGCACTATGAGCACGCATTAGAAGATCGTGAGTATGATCGTCACCATCATTTTGAAGGTAGCTTTGATCTCTGCTAGCCTCCGATGCAAATTCAGGAGGAAGCCTGGCAGGTTATGGTAAAAAGGAAAATGTTTTACTTATATCAGAAGAATTGAAGATAGAAAGTTCATAAAGTAGATACATGCCTGTCATCCTCATCTCCTTGAGGAAGATCCACCTCGAAAGTATCACTCTCATTCATGGAGGAAGTTGAGGAATTCTCAAGTTTCTGAGCCAACTTCTCTGTAAGATACATCTCAGCCATATCTTCATCATCATCTAGCAGATGTTCTAGTTCGTCTCTAACCTAGAACATCAATGTATATGCAAGTGAAGAAAAAGAACGGTTAAGTATCAGCAAACACAAGGTTGTTATACGATGATCTCTTATGTTCAGAGAAGGTCTGAGTCAGAACACCTTCTGAACTCGTCCAGTTATTGCAACAAGCCTGCTCTTAATCTGTCGAACCCGCTCCAAGTTGAGGGTACTGATTTTGGAAGTAAGCTTGTCTAACGCCGGATGAGCCTCCAGCTCTAATCTTAAGGCCTACGTAAGCGAAGGATAACTGAAATCCATACAAGAGATGCAAAATACTCTGTGTAGTCGAGTCCTTAATGAAGTACTTACCTCATGTTCCAAACTGCTGGAGGCAGCTTCAAGACAGGCTTCCAAAGCAACAAATTCAAACGGAAGAACCTTCGATCCATCTTGATTCTCAAGACTCTGCTTTGCATCCTTCTTCGCTTCACTCCCATGATCCCCAAAGGATTGTGGCGTTCCATTTTCTCGGTGGTCAGGATCTGTCCCCGTATGAGGCTCTCCATGAGAGTTCTCTTCCTCCTTTACATAAAGCCAAGAGAGTAGAGAATGACTAATAGCTAAACTTGACAACCATGTTTCAACACGAGTAAAGCATCACCGTAGCAGAAATTACAAAGTGAACCATATCTCAACACGATATCAAGTATCCATACACAGATGCCATTGTCAAGCCAAAAATAGTATACAAATTCCTTGTTTAACTGCAACCACAGTTTCTACATCGCAAACAATGCAATTAGGCATAAATTCAAATCCGCGGAGGAAACTGATTTTTTCACAAGGAGAAACTACGAAAGCCAATTCCTTGAAATGAACTTAAAAACTCCGAAATTTCCTTGAGACGAACAGTGAAAAGAAAACCCTAATTCCAACAATTACCTGTGGTTTAGTGGCGTGATGGTGACAGAGGATCCGCCTCTGCAACTCGTCAATAAAAGGTGACACCGAGGGATCCTTGGAATTAAGCAACAAAACTTCTTGCGCGGTTATAATTGCCTTGATGTGCTCCAAATTAATGACAATCGCTCTCTCTCGACCCAAAACAGTAGATGGATACGACAACAGTGGATCTAGAATCCGAAGATCACGCGCCGGTAATCCCGTTCGCCGCATGATGGTGTGTTTCTCGGCTTCCGTCGTCTGCGTATGCCCTGACGAGTAAAGCATCAACCACGACCTCACGCCAACACCCTTCTTCCGTCCGCCGCCGCCTCCACCGGCGGTGAACGTAGGCGTCGGCTGGCCAGTGTTTGGCGTCGATGGGTTCGTACTAAGTTCTTCCGGTCTAGCTCCTCTCATGGCGTAAGATTCCGACCAGAGAGATCGAGCAGGTGACGTATGTAATAACAGTAAATTGGAATTTTAGATTGCCTCGTCAGCAATAGCCCCATAAATAATAGCCCCAACCAAGTATATATCCCAAGTGAACTGAAGGAATTAGGTTTTGGTTTGGTTTGAGTATCTCAAAATATGAGGTATTATTGTATGTTTTTTTTTCTTATTAGAAAAAGTTTTAAAGTAATTTTTAGGTAAATTTTAAATAACTTTGACTATTTTATGTAATTTATATATATATATATATATATTTTTTTTGTTAATTTTGACTGTTAAAGTATGAGAAATTCGAATACAATACCTCTTTTTATGTTTTCGTTGTCTGAAATTGGGTGATTTAATTGACTAATAATTAATACTTTCAAAATTAAGTAAGTGACAAAGATAAATTTTAATTAGGTAAGTGATAATAATATAACAAAAAAAATTTTTAATCATTGAATATATAAAAGTAATAGGGAGAATTTGGATGAAAAATAGAGGGTAAAATGCTAATATCATTATCATTTACCTAATTAAAATTTATTAATGTCATATCCTTAATTTTGAAGTTATTGATTATTACCCAACTTAATTTCCCCATAAAATATCTCCTCCTCTAAATCTTATGTTTTATACCCCTTTTATGTTTGACTTTTCTTCTCAACAACATACACCTTCAGGAACTATAACAGGTCACATCTCAAACACTCTCTTCGCCCTTTCTTTCTCTCTCGTTCAAAGTTTTCTCTCGCAACCCTAACTTGAGACATCTCTCCTATTAATCTTCATCTTCGTCTGCTCCATCTCTACTGTCGCTATCTTCAACACAATCCAGCTTGTACGACGCTGTTTTTGCTCTTTGTCTTCCGTCTGGGTATAAATTGATTTCATCCACTAGAAATCATGTCGTTTGTGTTATAAATCATTTTGTTTTCAGTTTTCAAAGCTATGTATGTCCCAAAAGGACAGCGATTTGAATTTTATCCCTCGAAGCTTCCCATTTTTGTGTCGATATCTTTTGCCTTTTTGTTTTTTTGTTTTATGTCTCTTCGATCTCAAACTCTGTTCCATAGGGACATGCGTTTACCTTTCCCTTTATGTTGAGAGTATTCATGTTTGTTTGTAGACATATATTAGATTTGTGGACATTCTGTTCGAACGCATCCACCAACAATGTCTTCTTATGATATCCATCGTGGACATGGCTCTGTGTGTTACATATTGTTGATTTTTACTTGTCTATTTGCAGTGCGATGACATGTGTTTACCTCTACCTTTATGTTGAGAGTAATCATGTCTGTTGCAGACACAAATTAGATATGTGGACATTCAGTTCCAACTTGTCCATCACAAATGTCTTCTTATGATATCTACCGTGGACATGGATCTTTCTATTACTTCTTTCATTTTTACTTGTCTATTTGCTGCCTTAGCACATCAACAAATAAAACATAAAGAAAGAGATTCAAAACAGAGAGGACAAAAAAATCATTATCCTCCTTCCAACATATATGAAAAGAAAAACCGTTCAACACCATAGCATTGTCTAAAATAAACACAATTGAAAATTACCAATAGCCACATAATACAAAGCTTACACACACAAAGCCTCAAAATGCATAGATATAAAAAACAATAACGAATCATAGAGAGAAGCAAAGGAATGAATGTAGCAAAGAACATGTAAACATAAATCTCAGGCACAAGAAACATAACAAGTAGTGCAGAACAAATGAAACAAGTGGAGAACAAATGAAAGAAGTGAAGAACGAAGGAAGCAGACAACAAATGAAACAGGTACAGAAGAAATGAAAGAAGTGTACAAAATAACCAAACACATAACGGCTGAAACCAACAAAATCAATCAGTGAAGTAAGACAATGTATAGAAACGAAAGGCCGAGAAAACACAGAAGATTAGAGCAAACGAATGACATTTCAAAAAGGAATACAAAGAGGAAGGTTACCTTTTCCTTTTCGTTACACACATTATTTCCCGCCTCTTCTCCAATTCTTTCGCAAGGACAATATCACCAATTTTCTTGCAAAGGCAATATGATTTTTGCTCTCTACCATCTTCATTTTAAAAAATGCAGTTTTGGTGAGCCGCCCAAAAAAGGGCATTCTACACCATTATAAGAAAAAATTGGTTATAGCACAAAAATTTCTCATTAAAGTACTGTATGTTTTATTTTTGTTGTTTTATTTATTTGGATTTTTCAGACGAAACCGATTAAGATTGAACCGATACTGAAAATATTTTCGGTCCAAAATAACCAGAATTGAATCGAGTCACCAAAACAGACAAAAACTGGTTTAGCCCCTCCAAACCAAACCGGTTTTATTGGCTTCTTCTTTGTTTTCTTTTTGCAGCGACGGATGCTGAGAGTTTTGCTTTTGAAGGTTTAGGGCTTCATAATCGGCGACGGCGAGCTGAGAATTCTGAAGGAAGATCCAATGAAGTTAAGATCAGTGTTCGACGCTTCGGAAATCAAATTGGAATTTGAGTCAGCAGGAATAAACCCAAATTTCGTGATTCCCATCTGGAAGTATGTAATTCAGAACCCTGATTGCGTTTGGGACGAGATTCCTTCATTGCCATCTGCTGCTTACACTATCCTTCATTCCAAGTTCAAGAGTCTCACCTCATCTCTTCACTCTCTCTTCCATTCCTCCGATGGCACCACCTCAAAACTCCTCATCAAGCTCCAGGTACTCTCTTCGCTCTCTTTGTTTCTTTGTTTTTCTCTTCAAACTTTTGAGCATGATCCGAGTATGTATACAAATATGATATCTCAGAGTTGTTTTTGTAGGTAAAAAGTGTACAAAAAGCATCCACTGTTTTTATCTTTTAGAATACATAAGAGATTAAGCTGCTACAAGGCTTCAGCTACCATATAAACCATTTATCTGATGAACTATGTTTAATTCTTACTTATTTTTTTGAGATTCAAGAGTGGTGCTTTAGTGGAAGCTGTGATAATGAGGTACGATACTCGGTTGGGGATGTGTGGAGGGAAACCACGTCCTGGAGGTATAAGATCTACATTATGTATTTCGTCTCAGGTATTGATTTTTTATCACGCTGTGTGTGTTTCATATCAGTTCATCGACTCTCTTTGCAGTGATAAGATCATCTGATATGTAAGTATTCATCAACAGGTTGGTTGCAAGATGGGTTGCACATTCTGTGCTACTGGTACCATGGGATTCAAAAGCAATTTGACATCTGGAGAAATTGTGGAGCAGCTCGTTCACGCCTCTCGCCTATCTGATATACGCAATATCGTTTTCATGGTATATTGCTTCTGTTAATTCATTTCATGTATAGAAAGTTCTTCGACTGTTTTTTTTTATACTCAGTTGTGTATCATCTAATACTTATTTTGTAGCCTTAAGGTTATATGCTAAAATGTTCCTAAGTTGCCTTGGTTTGATGATTCTGATCAGGGAATGGGAGAACCATTAAATAACTACAATGCAGTTGTTGAAGCTGTCCGAGTCATGTTAAAACAGCCATTTCAGCTGTCACCCAAAAGAATAACTATCTCAACTGTAAGTACAGAGAAACCTATCTCTAAACATTCCTTAAACAGAGGAATATATTCATTACAACTGATAGGAATCCTTTAGATTTATGGAATTTGGCGAGGATATCAATCTGAATTAGGGAATTGATAGACTATAATTTAGTAAACTCTGAAGTTTTCAGCTTCCAAGACAGCTTTTGGCTTCTTTTGTTTTAGATGGATACTTTTGAAATTTGGTTTTTAAGGGATATATAGTATATTCTTTTTGATTTCCTTTTTCTCCCCTTAATACCCTGACCGTATGCACTAGCCAATAAATCTAATTTATGCAGCGCTGCGGGGACAATTTTTTGTACAGTAATAAGCAAATAATTTTCTCTAGATCCTAATGTCATTTGCATAGGTCGGAATTGTTCACGCAATTAGCAAGCTACATAATGATCTACCTGGTGTAAGTTTAGCAGTATCTCTTCATGCACCAGTTCAAGAAATCCGCTGCCAGATCATGCCAGCAGCTAGAGCTTTTCCTCTTCAAAAGCTTATGGATGCACTTCAATCGTTCCAAAAGAACAGGTAGATCTTCTATTCTAAGTGAATCTGTGCTAGTAAATGTTAAAATCTTAATCCCTGAGTTAAATTAAAGATCATAACATAGTGCCACATTTTTGTTTGAATTTAACAGCCAACAAAAGATCTTCATTGAGTACATCATGCTTGCTGGAGTAAATGATCAAGAGGAGCATGCTCATAAACTCGGCGAATTGCTAAAGACATTTCAAGTGGTAAAATATTTGAGTTCTTAATACACTTAAAATTTGCTGTAGTTAGCTGATGATACCTTTGATGGACTCTATGGCCCATTTTCTTTAACAGGTCATAAATTTGATACCATTTAACCCAATTGGGTCCACAAGCCAATTCAAAACCAGCAGCATACAAAGCGTATCAGATTTCCAGAAAATCATGAGGGAAACGTACAAAATCCGAACCACAGTTCGCAAAGAAATGGGTCAGGATATTAGTGGCGCTTGTGGTCAGCTAGTCGTGAACCAACCAGACAACAAAGGGAGGCCTGGAACTGTGGAACTTAAAGACATTGAAGATCTGCATCTCTAACTTTATGACCATATACATGAAACAGACATCTGAAAGGATTTGTAGTATCTTAAAAGCCACTCTTCAAAACCCTTTTCTTGAACTTCACATTTTGTCGTAAACACTTGGCTCACTCTTATCTGCTAGAGAGAAAAGAAATGGTCCTTCGTCACAACCACATGGAGATTTAACTTCTCTTTTAAATATTCACCAACAAGTGATCCTATATCATAATTAAAGTTGAAGTAAATACTATCGTGGTAAAACTAATTCAATTTCTCTTCCCGCCTATATATATAACTTCTTACCTCTCTTCGAATCCATAAGAGAGAAACAAGAGGAAGATGAGTGTAAGAAGATTAGTGAATGTCTCTCTGCTAATAGCAGCTCTAGTTTCATCAATATGCGAGTCTCAGAACAACTTTGCGTGTGACAGAAAGGCCCCTGCGACGGCTAAGTACGGTTTCTGCAACATCTCCTTGTCGTACGAAGCACGTGCCAAAGATTTGGTCTCACGTCTTTCCCTCAATGAAAAAGTCCAACAACTCGTAAACAAAGCCACTGGAGTTCCAAGGCTCGGTGTTCCTCCGTACGAGTGGTGGTCAGAAGCACTTCATGGCGTCTCCGACGTTGGACCAGGGGTAAAGACGTCAAAATAATATATTATATATGACTGAATATGCATGAATTGGTTTGTAACGTTACACTGACGTTTTGGGTTGTTTACTAAGGTGCATTTCAACGGGACGGTGCCTGGAGCGACGAGTTTCCCGGCGACAATATTAACCGCGGCGAGCTTTAACACATCGTTGTGGCTAAAAATGGGAGAAGTGGTTTCGACGGAGGCTAGAGCGATGCACAACGTGGGACTCGCTGGACTCACGTACTGGAGTCCCAATGTTAACGTATTTAGAGATCCACGGTGGGGTCGTGGCCAAGAGACGCCAGGTGAAGATCCTCTTGTTGTTTCGAAATACGCCGTGAACTACGTCAAGGGATTACAAGACGTTCACGACGGTGGAAAATCACGGCGGCTTAAAGTGTCTAGCTGCTGCAAGCATTACACTGCTTACGATGTTGATAACTGGAAAGGCATCGATAGATTCCACTTTGACGCCAAGGTAATACATATATACAGAAATTTTAAGACCTTAGCTGGACCTTAATGTTGATGGATTTGTTATTTTTTGTGTGTGGGGGTTAGGTCACGAAGCAAGACTTGGAGGACACGTATCAGCCACCATTTAAAAGCTGTGTAGAGGAAGGAGATGTGAGCAGTGTAATGTGTTCTTACAACAGAGTTAACGGCATTCCAACATGTGCAGACCCTGATCTTCTTCGTGGAGTTATCCGAGGCCAATGGCGTCTTGATGGGTTAGAATTTGCTTCTCTCCCTTTTACAAGAACCAGTTTCACCTAAAGATCAGAGATCGAGTTATATATGGCGAATTGATTTCTGTGAATCATTCTTGGTTGCAGGTACATCGTTTCGGATTGTGATTCCATTGAGGTCTATTTCGACTCCATTCATTACACTAAGACACGCGAGGACGCAGTTGCTCTCGCTCTCAAAGCAGGCAAACAATCTTAATATGATTACCTCAGAAAAACCATTATATGTTAGTTGATCTTTGCCAAGTATAATCTTTCTTTTTGTCTGAAACAGGTTTGAACATGAACTGCGGAGATTTCTTAGGTAAGTACACAGAGAATGCAGTGAAGCTTAAGAAATTGAACGGATCAGAGGTTGATGAAGCTCTGATTTACAACTACATTGTTCTCATGAGACTTGGATTCTTTGACGGAGATCCGAAATCGCTTCCCTTTGGTCATCTTGGACCGTCTGATGTTTGCAGCAAGGATCATCAAGTGCTTGCACTAGAAGCTGCAAAGCAGGGGATTGTACTACTTGAGAACAGAGGAACTCTTCCTTTATCGAAGTCTTTGGTTAAGAAACTAGCGGTCATAGGGCCAAACGCAAACGCTACAAAGGTAATGATTAGTAACTACGCAGGTGTGCCTTGTAAGTACATAAGCCCTTTACAAGGGCTGCAAAAGTATGTACCGGAAAAGGTCATTTACCAGCTGGGATGTAAAGATGTCAAATGCAGTGACCAAACACTGATTTCAGCAGCGGCCAAGGCGGCTTCAGATGCTGATGTGACAATTTTGGTGGTTGGATTGGATCAGTCGGTTGAGGCAGAGGGTCTTGACCGTGTTAACCTGACCCTTCCGGGTTACCAAGAAAAGCTGGTGAAAGATGTGACTAACGCTTCAAAGAAAACTGTTGTTTTGGTCATAATGTCTGCGGGACCTATCGATATCTCATTCGCCAAAAGTCTGAGCAAGATTGGTGCCATCATATGGGTCGGATATCCTGGTGAAGCTGGAGGAGACGCTATGGCTCAAGCCATCTTTGGTGACTACAATCCTTGTAAGCCTCTTACTTCCACTTTAAAACCCTAATAAAACCGTAGAAATAACTACTCACTTACATGTTTTTGTTGTTGCTTCAGCTGGGAGACTACCAGAGACATGGTACCCACAAGAATTTGCGGATAAGGTTGCGATGACAGACATGAACATGAGACCTAACTCAACTTCTGGTTTCCCGGGAAGATCATACAGATTCTACACAGGGAAACCTATTTACAAATTCGGATACGGACTTAGCTACTCTGCTTTCTCTACTTTTGTTCTCTCAGCTCCATCCATCATACACATCAAAACCAATCCAATCTTGAACCTAAACACGACAAGTTCTGTCGATATCTCCACTGTAGATTGCCATGATCTCAAGATCCAGATGGTTATCGGAGTCAAGAACCACGGGCTACGATCAGGTGGCCACGTGGTGCTCGTGTTCTGGACACCCCCAAAGTGTTCAAAGTCTCTGGTGGGTGGTGGCGTGCCACAGAAGCAACTGGTAGGGTTTGAGAGAGTAGAAGTTGGGAGAAGCATGACAGAGAAAGTTACCGTAAAGATTGATGTCTGCAAAGGACTTAGCCTTGTGGATACTCACGGTAAAAGGAAACTGGTCACTGGACACCACACGCTTGTTATCGGAGCCAACAATGATCAACAAATCCACCATCATCTCAACGTTAGATTGGCTGGAGAGTCCACAGTTTCTTTCTGAGGAAACCAGAGCCCATAGATTCTACTAAACTTCTTATTATTAAAACGACTACTAAAGTTGTTGTTCTCAAAAGTCAATGCTGTAATGCTATAATCAATTATGACCAAAACCTAAATAAAAGTTTGGTATAAAACCACCAACATGGTCAATTCTTATCCAAATATATGAAACAACAGTAGTCAACTTAATACAAAGACATATTTGATTTCTCTTCTTATACCTAATGATATAAATATTGAGTTTACGATAAGCCTTTTGATATATAAAAACAGAAGAATTCTAAATGGAGGGGTTAATTCCATATCTAATTCATGCTATCAAGAGAGACCATAAGCCTGAACATCATCAAATGTATCGATCGATGTCTGTAGGATCGAGCCGAAGCTATCGACCATTAATGATGGGACAAGAAGGTTCGTCATCAGTACAGGGATCTTCTCACCGTCGAACTAGATCAGATTACCAGCCACCTGTAATAATGGATATGTTTGATCAAAGATCATCAGGTTTTGGTCAAGACTATGCTTCAGGTTTTGTGAATAAAGATTCTTCTACTTCTCAGAATATAGCAACAAAGCCTCAGCTTGCAGATAATCGTTGATTTTATGTAAGAAAGATTAAAAAAAAATTGATAACTCTAATTTTATTTGTATTTTAATCAATTTGTAATGATCGTTTGTAACCTATCTATGAAATTTTATTTATTTAATTAATAATTTACTATATTGGTCAGAAACAATAATAAACTGTAATTTTAGTAAACTGACTTATTATTATTCAACAAAAAGAAAATGACGAAATTTAGCAAAGACAACTGTCAAAACAACATAATGACTAATAACAGGAAACAGAGGAATGCATCTTTTCACTGCTTGGCACACAAGGAAGAATTTTATCCACGTTAGGCTTTCTGATCATAAAATACAATTTGAGGGTTTCTTGTAAAAACCTTTCTTCATTTGTAATTGACAAAAACATAAATACATTAGATTCCACCAACTTTGTTCTTGATTGTATGCAACAGATTGAGAAACGTACATAGTCTTCTCTATTATTTTCTTTCTGCATTTCTTCTGACACCATTACAAAGCATTGCTTCAGGCAATGGCAGAATTAAGATCAGGTGCTCTTATCAAGCTTCTAGAAGAATTGGGAGTTGAAAAACTGCGAAGGGATATTGATCACAGACCGGTTTGCTGCAGATAAGAAGCATAACCCCTGTATTAGCAGCTGAAGGGTTATGGCCAAGCAAAGGTCTCTTCTAAAGAATCACATATTTAACACATTCATTATGTCACATTTCCGCGAGAAGAGAATGATCTTGTTCTTTAGGAAATATGGAGCAAAGCACTGAATATCTATTCTTTGAATATATTGATTTTTATATGTATAATATACATTTTTTTTTTGTCGACATTGGGTCACAACTGGCCGGCTCATTAGCCAAGTTTCTAATAAGACTCGATCTCGGGATATGAAAGTCCGTCTGACTTTAGTGGACTTACCACTTGCCACTAGGTTAAATGTCACTTACAAAAAAAAAAAATGCATATTCAGTAACTTATTATTTATTTATGATATTTTTAAAATATTAAAGTTTGATATTTATTTAATAGTTTAATTTCATAAAAAAATTATATTAATCTTAGGGTGAATTACTAAACTACTCTCTTGTGACCCTTGATTGACTACAATAGTCTAAAATTTTTTTTATTACAATTCTACTCTTTTCGCGTTTAATACTGTTTTACCCCTGTTCCATTTGAAAAAAAAATTATGAAAGTGCCATTAATGAGTAATTCCACATCAGCAGACTGAAAACCTACGAAAAACTTCTGTAACATTGTAGATTTTGTTTTCAAGTGTTGTAGGTTTTTATTTTTTTGTGTTTTAGGTTTAAGTGTCTTATCTTATGTAAGTTTCAAGTTACATTTTATGTATTACGCTCTACTACGTTTAGTTTCTTTGTTGTAGGTTTTATCATCAGATTCTCCTGGTTTTGTAGGTTTTTTATATGAAATTCTCCTTGTTAGGTAGGTTTGTTTTCGGTTAAGGTTATTATTTTGTAGGTTTTGTTGTTAATTAGTTGTAGGCTTAAGGTTTCTTTGTTGTAGGTTCTTTTGTGGTCTCTCTTGTAGGTTTATTTATCAGTCATTGTAGGTTTTGTAGGATTGATTTCTCTTATTTCTTGAATTAATTCTCTTGTTATGTAGGTTTTGTTTTTGTTTGACTTAAGTTTTATGATTCTTTGTTGTTGGTTTATTTATCAGTGATTGTAGGTTTTGTATGATTGATTTATCTTTTTTTTCTCATATTATGTAGGTTTTGTTTTCGTTTGTTGTAGGTTTAACTATTCTTCCTTGTAGGTTTTTTTTGTGGTTTTTGTTGTAGGTTTATTTTTCATTTGTACAACCTTTTTGTAGGTTTTATATGTGTAAGACATTGATCTCAATTGTAGGTTTACATTTACGACTTATAGGTTTAACTACTTTGTCGTTGACTAGTAATCATATTACTAAGTTCTTCCGAATTATATGTTTACCGTTTTAGTAAACAATCAGGTAGGCCAAAGATCTCACGAATCAAGGGTGCGTTAGAGGTTCTAAAACCTACAAAACATCCACAGAAAACCTACACTTGTACGAAGTGTACGAAACCCAGGCACAATAGCAGAACATGTCTATAATAAACTTGTTATTTGCTTGTGTTTGCTTAAGTTTAACATTTGTGTTTGATTATGTAACATTTCTGATGATTATGTAACGTTTGTGTTTGCTTATGTAACCTACATCGAGGCAATGGTAAACTTACAAAAGGACAAATACAGTTGTAAACCTACAAAAGGACAACCGTAAACCTGCATAAAAACGTTTGTAAACCTACAAAACGACAATGATAAACCTACATCGAGACAATGATAAACTTACAAAAATCAATTAGAACCTCCATAATCATTGTGTTTGGAGTACATCATGACAATCCTAAACCATACTCACAGAGGACCAACCTTATTACAAAAAAATATGCTGCAGATAATGTTTGCAACTACAAAAATATATATAACATCACCCTATTTACTATCCAAATGGTCCTGGCTGAGTGTATGTAATTAGTTGACCTCCTCTATCACAATCATACTCTCCAAGCATCCTCATTTTCTCCAATGACCACTTGCTATATATAAAATTGATCACAAACATTAGACAACAACGATAAACCTATAAAGCATAAATATAAACCTACATAACATGAACTATAAACCTACAAAGCAAGTGCATAAGAAAAGTAGCCAAACAAACATGCACTTCCTTAAGACAGTTTTCTAGCTCTTTAAAATTAAGCCCTACAGTAAGTTCTGTCTTAATTTCACTCCAGAACTCTTCGTAAAGAGAGAATATGATGAATTTGATTGGCCTACCAAACAACCAACAAAACCTACAGTTCATATCAGACCAGCAAAAAGATTTCCAAAAAAACCTACGTAACAATTTTATAAACCTACATTAGCAATTTGTGGAAAGAAACTTTCTCACAAACACAACTTCTTACACATTTACTACTAAACCTACATAACCTTTGTAATTAAACTACATAACTTCACAAATTCAGTAATCTTAACACAAGTACACCAAAACAACAAATCTAGGAAGCTAATGTAACAAACCTACAAAATTTCAATTGATACCACACAAAATAAACGAATGAAAAAAAATAACATTTATAATGACATTTTCGTAATAAAAAATAAAAAAATAAATTTATTCAAAATGATATTCTCGTAATAAAAATGTAACCAAGGAAAATTCAAGACATTTCCATACCTTAGAATTTTTGAAGGGTGAAAAAAAATATTCTGGTAATTAATGGATGATATTGGACTATTCCATTCATTCTTTCGTAATTTTATGTGTTCTTAATGTATTAAAATTGTATTTGTAATCTATTAATTGATTGTGTATCATTTCATTATAGAATTGATTGTAGAGAATCAATATATGTAATTTTACAAAATTATTCTTCTAATAATCCTAGTGATTCTAAAATTTCAATTGGCATACAATTAATGTAATATAATACATCAGGGTAGGTTACTAGTTTTAAATGCTATGCTTTTATTCTATTGGAGATTTACTGTTAATAAACAAACATTTTTTGAAATATAAAACAATAATACATATATTTATGTGTTTGGTTATTTTTAAAAAAAAGCATTTGTTTAAATATAGACGCTATCACACACTACATTGATACAAAACTAGGTACTACAAACAGAAAATTAACCATTTGCTTTGAATTAGTAAAAGTAACAGCTTCCGAGAGAAAAGGAAATCTAGCAAAAATATCTCAAAGTAGGAGGGCATGGTCAATTGCTAGAAGAAACAGGTGAGATTCAGTATTTCCATACATTTAGGGTTTAGTCGTTTAGAGTTCGCATTTCACGAGTTCTTCTTTAATCTCAAAATTAAGGGTTTTATGTGGATCAGAGAAATCATGTCTTCAGTTGAAAATCATTACTCCGAACCAGAATCCAAAAAGCAGAAGATCGAACTGGAGATCAACGAGTCTTCGTCATTGTTAGTCTCTTCTTGTATCTGTGATTACTTGTTCGGTGTTTACGGAATGTGTATAGACTGCACATTAGAAGAAGCCCAAATCCAACGTATCGAAATTCCCAACGAAGCGGCGTTAACCAATTGCCTTGAAACGATCGAGAATAAGCTTCACCTTGTCGTTGACTTGGACCACACGCTTCTCCACTCTAAAAAGATTCCAAGTCTATCTAAAGCCGAGAAGTATCTACTCGACGAAGCGGATTCAATGAAAAGGAATGATCTATGGAGGATCGAATCAGTAGAAGATTCCATATCATACTTGACAAAGCTACGACCTTTTCTTGCTGATTTCTTAGAAGAAGCAAACGGTTTGTTCATAATGCATGTTTACACAAAGAGTACACGCAAATACGCTAATCTAATCTTGGAGGTGATTGATCCGAATAAGCTCTACTTTGGGGATAGAGTGATAACAAGAGATGAAAGTCCTGGTACGAAGACGCTTGATTTGGTTAAGGCTAATCCGAGTAAGGTGGTGATTGTTGACGATAGGCCTAAAGTTTGGCCGGATAACAAGTTAAACGTGCTGGAGATTAGCCAGTACAACTATTTCAAAATCAAGGGCCAAAAGTCAGAGTCTTACTCTGTAGAGAAGACAGATGAGAGTGAAAAGGACGGTGCATTGGCCAAGGTATTGAAACTACTCAAGGAGATTCACACTAGGTTTTTCGAGGTCATGGACGATGTGTTGTCAAAGGACGTTAGGTCGTTGATACAACAAATAAAATTCCAATGTCGCGAGGAACTTATAAAACTATATATCTCAAGTTGATAATAGAAAATTTCATTTTTTTTCTTTCTTCCGTCTTTTTTTTCTTTCATCTAGAAATAAGATTTATAAAGCCCAAACGAGAAACAAAGGATACATAAGCCGGTGGATAACGATTCAATCCCCGAAACTAAAGCCTTACCATAAGGAACCAAAGATTTACACAAAGGCAAAGGTTAAGAAAAGGAGACTTAAAAAAGACTCGTCACAAATGCAACCCAACCCGTAAATCGAAGCCTGCACTGCACACATCACAGCTAGTGTGAACGACGACTCCTCGTATGGTGAATATAGTATACCTAAGCATTGAAGAGCAAAAATTTCTGAACCGGTAGAATGATCTCACAATACATGCATACCGGAAATGGTTTAGTCGGGAAATAGATGCCCGGAAAGGACGAAACCGACTCTGTATCAGCCTAAGCAGAAGCCAAACATAAGACCATATCACGATCATAGTCTTTGAGTAGAGACAATGAGCGAGATAATTAATAGCTGGTGGAAGCCAAATTCCTAATAGGCCCGCAATAGATCGAAACTGGACAAGATACAATAAAGATCCATGGGAGAGCGCAGATACAACTAATTAATTCCTAAGGACCAAACTAAGCCTAAACCTTAACTTAATTACAAGATTAGAGTCCCAAAACAGAAGGCAACATCACGAAAAGGAGAAGAGAGCTAGAGAGATACCATCGCGGAGGAGAGAGAGGCCTTATTAGAGGACAAAGCCAGAGACCAGCCGGATCCCCACGAAAAAAGGTCGGAGCTCTGATACAGAGTCGGTTTCAAAAAGCAAATAGGCAAGAGATGACACCAGAAGCTCACGATTCTCACTGGTGGCCAAAGACGGTGACAAAGACTAACGCGACTAACGCGACTGGCGTGAGCCTCCTCAATGGCGAATGAAGTTAAACCTCACCGAACCATTCTTCACCGCAAAAGAACTACACACAAACCAAATCTACAAACTGAACCAAAAGCACTAACGGCGGGAGACTCAGTAGTGAGTGGTCACCGCCAGTGCTATTGGAGCCACCGGCCGTCGACCTCAGTGGCAGCGAGCAAAGATTGCTAGGCCTAAGCGAGAGAGAATTCTCGATCTACAATGTTCGAGGAGAGAGATGATGCACGTCGGCTACTTACTATATTGATCGATCACATTCAGACATTACAAATTGTTGCAAAAAATCAAGACACTCATCATACACACTGAAAACCTACGGAATAGACCGCCGGAAATGGTTAGAAATTTTTAGATAATAATCATATCATCGTTACATAACTAAGTATAGTTTAGTATTAATTTACATAAGTTAGTTA
>OVAX01000544.1:414-75426 GCA_900406405.1 Lepidium africanum
ACAAACGTTGTGACCGTTGATGTAACTACACTAATGTAGAAACTCAATTACGATCAACATGGCCACCTCAAAGTCATCTGCACCGATATCCAACTCCGTAATTTACCTTGATACGGTTTTACATGTTTCAAATTTGAGGCAAATGAAAACTTACTTTCGCCATATTTGTTGATCCAGGTTTAACAGCATTTTGATTATTGTTCGGATCCTTAATGAAATATTTCCTTCACTGGCCAAGTCAATACGAGAGGCATTTGAATTTGATACAAACCTTATGACTTCCAGTAATTTTGTTGCATGTTGTAGGAATTAAAGGATCCACAATAACATATTAACTCGAAGACAAACAGAAGTAGGAAAGACACGACCATAGATATATTATACTAAGGTTTGAGGAGAATATTGTGTTGCATGTAAAAGAAAATAAGAAATAGACACGAGCAAAGATTATATCCAACAAGAAATTGGAATAGAGATTGAGTTTAACCGCCGGTGGAGAACTACCACGGAGAAGAAAGATTGGGTTTACCCACCGGTGGAGAACCACTACGAGGAAGAGAAATACTATGATCGAAGAGGAACCAAAATTAGATCTGGGAGATTTATGGTCAAAGCCTAATATAAACACCGACATTATAATTTGAATGAACCGGAAATAGATCCGAGAGATTTATGGCCTAAACCAAAATTGAAAACATTGAACCAACAAAATTTATGATCTCTCCCTCTCAGAGATAAATTTGTGAAAGGAGATCAGAACTTCTTCGGAAAAACATAGAACCAGAGAGAATTTCTCTCTCTAGTCACTTTGTTTATTATTATTTATCCGCCATTAGAAAAATATATTCCAAAATGGTTAAGAAATTTGAATGCATTTAATAATATATTTGAAGTGAACCATCCTCTTTTCTTTCAAGATAATGACATTTACCTACAACAATAATGAGGATAATTTTTTTTTTATATTTTTGTGGGGAAAGGTAGATCAAAATACAAATAGCAAATATCTGCAAACCTAATCCAAAAGTAATTGCACATATTAAAAACATCCTAATATATTTATATCCCGATGATTAAAATAACAAATCAACCAATAATTATAACACAACTTCCATCACCCACCAGTCATCACCACCAACCCACCATTTTCCTCTACTTTTTTTTTGGGTTCATTTTCTTGTCGTCTTAAAAAACACACAATTTACACAACGAACGCACATAAGAGCTTATAGCAAGAAGCTATCAAACTGGACCAAAATCATCAGATTCGAATCCGGCGAAACAAGCTTTCGTTTTGTCCTGTTGAATTTTGATCGAAAATGCGGGTTTATTATATAGTAGGAACCATCTTCCTTTAAGCATCGAGCTTGTCATCTGAATCGGACTACGATACAAGAGATGTCGTCTTTACTCTCTCTTCTCAATGCTTCAGCTGTTAGTTCCTTGGCCGCTTTCTGTGGATCTTTCACCCTTCTAGCTATATCCATTGCCTCATCGTTTGTCATCACCTGCTACCATCATTTCAACAATCAGAACCACAACAATAATTGGAAAAATGTTCTCAAAATAGGTCTATTCAGAAACTAAATCAATGCCATTACCTTCCAAATGCCATCACTTGCCAGGAGAAGAATATCTGTTTGGCTATCTACAGTGATCTCTTTTATGTCCGGTTCTGAACTCAGATGTGTCTTGAGGCCCTTATCTCCAAAGGCACGAGACACAGCTAATTGACCATTCACCCGAGGAACATCACCTGATAGACCACAGCCACAGATTCCTTGTCAACAATCATTTGATATGATCAAAGAGTGATTAAAGATACTGTATTACTTAGTTTTTTACCTGGTAGATTGGAAACAAATCCACCTCGATCCTCAATGCTCGACCTTTCAGTACGGGGCTCATGATCTGTACTCATCTGCGTTGTTCTGCCTCCTCGAGAAAGAACTGCTCTTGAATCGCCAACATTAGCCACCCACAACTTTCGCCCATTAATCAATACAGCAGTCACAGCTGTAGACCCACCACGACCCAAGTCAGAACTATTTGATAGAATCGCCTGGTCTGTCTTCTCATACGCCTTTGCAATAGACTTTCGAGGATCAACCCAGAACTCTCCCTGGAAAAAGCAATTGAGCATATGATTAATGCACGAACACAATATCTTAAACCATGCCCATAAGGAAGGACTACTGTCACTTTAACAATCCAAGGTATGCGTGTTCATTAACTGAACCGAACCTACGCTAAGGCAAACGGAACCATTTCAACACATCAGTTGGATCTTCGGAACTCGTTAGCATACAGAAGAATATATTTTTACCTCATTTATGATATTCGAGAAGAGGTGCTTCTGCAAGTAGGAAGGGACACTATCACCCATATGACCATCATAAATTGCAAAAAGCCCCAATTCATGGCCTTCGTTTTTGGCGAAGTTAGCGACATGATAATCCTCCATTGGATGGTTAGCTTTCCCTTTGACTAGACTAAAACCATACTTAATCACTCCTTCATCACTTCTTCCTCTACCGGAACGAGATGATGATTGTCCGCCCACAACCTAAACACAGGCCAAGAAAATAGAATACAACAAAGCTCAGATCTTCACTTGTAACATCGCTTTTTCTTTTAAATGAAACAAAAAATTTCACAGACAAGTAGCTATGGTTTCTATCTCCTATGTCACATGTTAACATAATTCATAGTAAAGTCAATAAGCAGCAACAGAAATATTGGAGACAACACATCAGTCATAGCAAGAAGCGTCTTGGTGAACTCTGTGACAGAAAATCGAAGATGCAATTTCTCACTGATTATCCACTTTTTCAACTATGAAAAGTAGAAAAAAGGGGAAAAACAGAGAAATCATCTGCATATCATCATATACAACCGATTCAAGACAAACAATTTTATAAAATCTCATCTTTGAGACAACTCTCAATCATAGATTAAAAAAAGAAAGCCAACGATTTGACTTTTTATATGAAATCATCGTCGCTAGAACAGAATTAAACGACTATAGGAAACCCCAGAAATATTAAAACCGCCTAAACCTGGAGGAGGAAAAAAAAAAAAAAAAACAGATGAGAAAGTAGTGAAAATCTTTACCTCGGAAGCGGAAGTGAAGCAACAAAATTTCCCCATTGAATCGAAGAAAATTCTTCGATTTCCAATCTACCCAACTTAGCTGATTTATACAAATAAAAAAATTCAATCTGCAAAATTCACGAAGTAAAATTAAAACCTCGAAAAAAGGGGCATATCTTTCATGTAGTAGCTCAGAGATGAAAAAAAATGGATGAAGCAAACATTGAAAAGGGGGATTTTACCTAGAAATAAACCCTAATTTGATTGCAACTGAGGTACACAAAAGATAAATCCACAAAGTCTCTGCGACGAAGTCTTCGCTCTCTTTCGTTAATGTCCTTTTCCTACGCGAAAATTATATATATTCAGCGAAGAAGAAAGAAAAAAATTATTGAGCTATCTATATTTTTTCTACCATTGCAATGACGTGCTTCATAAATATTACATCTTTGATTTACGCCCCAAATTATGGAATCTTAAATATAACCCAATGACTTTCTTTGTTTTGTGTTCATAACTTACAAAACATATAATCTATGTTTCAAAGTAAACGTAAAAATACTTACTTATCATCCAAAAAGTCTTCTTCAACCGAAACGATTTGATTTGAATTAGAGTAAAGTGAGATTACAGAAATATTGGGATCAAAGTAAGAGATTACAAAAAATAGAGGCGAAAGTTGAGAGTTAATGTGAATTATATAAGAGAAAAAAAAGGGATGGAGGAAAGAGCGACATGGTCAAAGAAAATAAACAACTAGCTGCCATTCGAAATTAGTCTCTTTAGCTATTTGGTATGTTGACTTACTTCCTTCTCATTTACCGTATTGTCATCTCCTTAACAAATAGCAATCCCTACTTTTTTATATGCGTTTTTACCATTCCTACATCCAAAATATGTGAAAACATATTTAAATAAATATATTTATTGGTAAAGATTTCTCAAACCAATGGTTAATAAAATATATATATATATATAGTAGTTTCTGTTTTTTTTTTAATAGTTGATATTTTAAGATTTTCACACATATTGAAAAAACATTGACTATTTTATTTTTCCCAAACAAAATATGTTTTATTACAAATTTTAAAATAATTAAACAAATCACAAAACAATCTGCAAAATAAAAATAGTTAAAAACACTAAAACCATAATAAATTTTGCATATTTTTTTGAAACATCAACTAAAGTGAAACAATTTTTTTTCTAAAACATCAACTAAAACTAAATAGAAGAAGTATGTACAGTAGAATTTCCATAAATTAATATCTATAAATTAATAATCTCTGTAAATTAATAAAATTTTCTGGTCCCAAGTCGAATCTGTGTAAAATTTGATGAAATTTAATAAATTAATAAGATAATAATTCTTTTGAAATTCCTATATAAAAATTAATATCATAAATTAATAATCATCTAACTTTACATGTGTGTATATATATATTAGAATAAATTGATATATTAATTTATGATTTTAATAAAATGAATCAACTCCATAAAATAGTTGTTATTTATTATTTTCAGATTATGATGTTGTACTATAACATGTCTAAAAATAACATTTTTATTTAAATTTTCAGTTTTTTAATTGTATCATTTTCATTGTAAAAGTATTATAGGTTGTTAATATTTAAACAGTTGAGGTCATTAACCATAAATTTGAATATATATATATATATGCATATAGTATCTCGGTAATCTATGATCAAAAATATTATCTTTTAAATATTAAATTTTTAAATCCAAAATTAGAAAATTTATAATTTGAAGATTAATCTAAAAATGATCTTAATTTTCTTAAAAAATATATTTATACTCTAAATTAATAATATTAATTTATAAATTAATTAATATTTCTTTAAATTAATAATTTTTCAAAGTCCCAACATTATAAATTTATAGAGGTTTTCCTGTATTAAACACAAAATTTAATAATATTTTAGAAAAAAAAATTTTTGTTATGTCAACAATAATTGAATCGATATAGTCTAATTTATAAAAAAAATATAATAGTTAATAAAATATTACTTATTTCTTTTGTAGTATTAAAAGAAAAAACTCTTGACCCGTGATTGTTTATACGGAATACAGACAATAGAAATATCAAAAAAAAACTGAAGGATTGCGTATAAGAAATTTTCTTTTAACTTTAATCAAATAAATTTGTATAAAGTAATTGTTTCGTTTTCACGTAAATTTATGGAGATAATTAGTCCTTTCCAAGAAAAACATATCCATTTAGGATTTGATGGTTTAAAGATTGCGTTAAAAATACCTTTTGCTTTTACAACTAAAATTTTGTACAAATCGAGTAAAAATATAAAATATCAGGTTTCTTCCCATAAAACAAAATCTCAAAGTATCAAGGAATGCGACAAGAAAGTGGAAAGGGTCAAACCCTTGGACGCGCTTACTAGCCATCTTTTGTTGCTTCATTTAATATCATTCGCACACATTTCATGACTTTTGACTCTTTGATTATATTGTCATTTTTAATTAACCACATCAATGCCTACCTAGCTTCCTTTTTTATACTTTGATTGCTAACAAACAAACAATTTGTTGCCTAGACAAGTATATTTGTATGTTTAATCCTCCCTGATATGTTCCTCTAAATTTGGGTCATAGCCCGCCTGGTGATGTAATATTATTTATTGTACACCATGCACTCATTTCTTATAATGGGCCTTTAACGAGCAAACTAGAAGAGTTAAATCCAAACTTATCTTATGTTCTTACTGTGTATGAGAGTTATGTATATAGAGAGTACTGATCGTTTTGTTACTTGCTTTGTATTGAATGGCTTTGACATGATTCTAATGCTTACCACGTTCTTCATGGTGATTCGTCTCAGGCCTTGTTCATTTCTCCACTTGGAATCAGTGTTCTGTAATGTTGTCAATCATTTAACAGCAAACTGTTAACTACAGGATTATATATATTTATTACAACAATAGCCAAAAAAACTACTAATAGCACCAATAGATGCCACAAGATACAGATATAAGAAGATGAAAACAGTATCAACTTTTGGATGCAAAGGGTTTATCAATGTTTTCTATAGATAGGAACTGGATCAGAAAAATTATATATGTAACCACCACTTTCAATCTAATCCAAACAGATGAAGACCGATTAACTCGGTTTCCCTTTTCTTTTGTTGATAAGAAAAGACTCGTTTCTGTCTTTAATTCTAGATATGGAAATAGTTAATTATCTTCTCTATGAACTCTATAACCTTTCCCAACAATATGTTCGGATATCAGAAGCATAATCCAGATATATTCCCTTACCATGATTCTATTATGTGCGATAGTTGATTGCAAACAACAAAATGTTATGTAAATCGGCGAGCAAGCTTTCACAAAGAGTATAGGTCTGCAAGTGAGAGAGATAAGGATCTGACCTTGTGTGGTAGATCAATCAATCAAATGCATAGGGATCATCAGCATATGGGTTGAGGGAGCCTTCAGAGAACAAGTCTCCAATATTTGCAGTCCGTGGATGACCCGTTCTCACTCTCCCCTGCAGTTTGAATACAGTTAACTCAGAACACAACTAGAAACATAGCAGCATTACAGCAGAATCATCCACAACTTCTCCACTTGAAAACAATTTCTACACTTCTAGTGTGAACTCAGAAAGGTGTGAAGAAATAAAATAAGTTACAGAAAACTATTGAGCGTTTTGTGAATATTACTTGAGTGGCGGTTTATTCATTTCAAGCATCAGATGAAGTAATGATTTGTATTTTACCTTGGAGATACTTTTGGGGGTAAACAATTTGGGTGTCAACCTATTACTGCGTCTCTGTGGCGTCTGTTGCAAAACAATGTAAATTTAGATTTCTTGATTATATCCATATAGCAAGTTGGACAAGTTTACCTCAAACATGGCTGTATTTCTTGTTTTTCTCCTTTTTGTTACCCTCCCATTATTCATTTCAACTTCATACTCACGATGAGTTACCTGCCAAGTTGAACCAAAAACCAAACGATGAAGTTGATTTTGATGTAAAAGATGCAAACCTTCAAACGTTTACCTTGCTACGATGCTTCGGATTTGGAATGCTCATTACGCTCCCTGTGTTTAAATTTTGAGCTCTCTTCAAATTATTTGACATAGATGTGACTTTAGCTTTTACAAAAGGAGAATCCTGCATTTGGTTCATGAGGACTTGTTTAAATATGTAGCCTTGACGAAGCAGACACTAACAAATATATTTATATATATATTTGATTCTCTGCCTGTTCGTCATCGTTTTCTGTCCTCGCTGTTATACGCTCGCTTCTTTTGCGACAACCAAGACGAGAATCTTTCACCTTGATCGATGAAACTGAATATCCCCCCTACACGATAATAAACACCATGTCAACCATACGATGCAAAGCTAACGATATACACTAATATATACATATTTTCCAGTTGTTACCCTGTTTATGTTATTTTAAAGTGAATAGAATAATAATAATAAGTAGGAAAATGAAGTCCACTCTTAACCTTATTTGAGTTTACTTCTTGCTCTTCAGTTGGATTGTCACTCATCACCTTCCACTGTAACTGCACTAAAGCTCTTTGCTTCTCTTCCTGCAAGGTTAGGCCATTAGTTAAACCCATAAAGATTCATTTTATAATGGATCCTAAGAAGCACTTGCCTTTTTCTTTTGAAGATCTAATTCTTCTTGTAGCTTCTTGCAATCATCTTCATACTGACATTTGAATGCTTTCAGCTGAGCATCATGCTCACTCTTGAGAGCTGTTATCCTCTGCAAAGATACACAAACTATTTGGATACCAAAAGCTCTAGACTCTTGCATCTGTCTGAACTATGAGGCTACATCTGAGGGTACCTCTTTCAGTTCATTTTCAGCCTGAATCTGATTTTGTCTCAGTTCCTGGTCATACTTGGCCTTGAGATTGAGCTCCTTACTCTCATGCTCCTCTCGAATACTGAGAATCTGGGGAACATGCAGCTATTCTTAGTTATTTTTCAAAATAATTCTAACTTAGCTGTCAGAAATCAACTTTAGCTAAGAAATAAGCAAACCTTGTTCAAATCAATAATAAATGATTTAAAATATATGAAAAACCAACAAGATCAGTTCAATAAATTATAAGTTCAAAGACATGCTAGATGTCGTGCATACCAGAGAAGCATGTTCCTTTTGAATGTTCAGCAGCTGCTTCTCTGACTCTTCTTTGCAATCTGAGAGTTCTTTATCATATTTCGTGGACAACTCTTTGATAGTCTTTTCAACCTGAAGTTAGAACGAGAAGAAAAGATCACCGAGACATGAATCACTGCCCACTTGACAGCAATAAAAGATACTTTAGTCATATACCTTCTCCTTTTCAGCATTTATAATTTCCTGCTTCTCCACGTCATACTTCCTCTTGATATCATTAATTGCCTAACACATAAAAAAAAAAATGTCTTTTCATATTGCATCCATTATTGGCAAATTCTCACGATACTATTTTTGCTACTTTATGTAATCATCACTACAGATAAACCTGGTCATTTCTCTGTGATAATTCTTTCAAATGCCTTGATAATTCCAACTGTTTACTTTCTAGCATCAGATCATATTGCCTCTTTGCTTCTACAAGCTTAGTTTCAGCAGTTGCCAGTGACGCATTATCCTGCAGTGGGATTCATATATGATGAGTACTAAAAGGTGGATTAAAAAAAAATATGATACCATGTCCTGTAATTTACTTTCTAGACCTGAATAATTTGTTGGTTTAACTTCTTCTCGTTTTCATTGCACTGGTGGATAAGACGCCCTTTTTCCTCTATGACGATTTGGAGCTGGTTCATCTCTTTCGTCAATAAATCTGCCTGCAACTGATGGCTCTCACTCTCTTTCTGCAAAGTTTCTAGTTCCCCCACATGTCTCTGTGTATCTGCCTGCAATGTCTCGTATCTTTCCTTGCTTTCCATCTCTAGTGATGAAAGCTTAAATGACAATTGTTGCTGCAAGATACAAGAAAGATTAGCACTGCAAGATTGCATTAGATATAGTGCATAGGGATAGAAAACTTCCTTTATACCTTCTCATCCTCTAATGACTTCACACTTTCCAATAAAATATTCATGTCTTCTTTCAGCTTCGAAATCACTGATTCTGTTTCAGCATTCTTTGAAACTAACTCTTGTGCTTCAGACTCCAGTTTATCAATGGTCTGGTTTGCAGAGCAGCGTTCCCCAGAGAGTCGAGAGAGTAAAGACTCCTTATCCTTCTGGACCTCAACTAATTTTGCGTTTAGTTCATTTCCTACTGCTTCCAGAGCTTCTTTTTGGGTAGTTATGTTATATAACTCGCCCTGGAGTTGATCCAATGATCTTTGAGCACGATCTGATACAAGATCTCTGTCTTTTTGCAACAGCATAAAGTGGGTATCATATAGGCCACTTAGTTTATCAAAATTTTCCGTGAAGATCAAGTTCTTTTCGTCCAATTTTATCAATTCTGTTGCTAAGTAGCGGACAAATTCATCTAGCTTCTTAACTTCCTGCTCTGAGATGACCAGTTTTTTAAACAGGTCATCTGCACTCACCTGAACATTTGTCTTTTCTTTCTCCAACTTCTCCTGGATACTAACAAGGTGTTTGATCTCGTCTTCTTTTTTTGTTAACTCAAGATGTACCTTTTCCAGTTGGGAGTTTAAGTTTTCAGTGTTGAGTTTTGTTTCCGCTGTAGTTGCTTCCAGATTCGTTATCACAGCATCTGCCATAGCATTCAATTAATTAGCATTTTGTGTCATAAAGCAACAAAGAAACAGGTCTTATTATATGATAGAAGGAAATAACATTGTTTTGGGGATTAATGAATTCCAATAGAACAACACACGTACCTTTCTTCTCTATGAGACTGGCAGTTCTGCATTGTTCACTTAGATAGAACATATCCTTCTGTTCTTTCTCGAGTTTGAGCTCCTCCAATTCCTTATCTCCTGCGTTTTAGTCTCAAAGATGTTACAAACTGGAATAAAAATTGCTTTTCAGGTCATAAATAGAATTATGTAACCACTTACTGCTTGCGATGTTTTCTTTAGCAGCATCTAATCTTAAAGACATGTCTTGCAATTGCTGGTTTAAAGAGTCTATTACTTCTGAGTTAGTATTGAACTTGCTCTCCAAAAAACCTTTATCCTTTTCAGCTGCAGATGCAATTAAGAAAAAAAGAGATAAAGCCACAAATCTTAAGATATTTCACCCTATCAGATGACTATAGGATCAGATATTGTTACCATCCTGAACTTGGGAAGCCAAGTGCTGCAGAGTCTCAGTAAGTTGATCACACAGAGTCTTCGTGGATGAGAACTTGGACTCCAGTCCTCTCCAAAGCTTCTCATCTTCCTTTTGCCTAACCCTGAGCTTAGCATTCTCATTAAAAGCGTTCTGCAGTTTCTCCTCTAAGGTATAGACATGCTCCACTGACTTTTTCAGCTTACAATTCTAGACCATGGAAAAGCAGAATTTCTTTCAAATTTGAGGGGAAATATGTCTATGCCATTAAATCAAAAGAACAAAACAAGAGATCTAACCTACCGATCACAATACAAAATATACGCAGATCAATTTCATTAATACAAACCTATCAAGATATCTCGCATACATATATCCATCGAGAATTTAAGTTGGTAAACACAAGCAATGTATGAAGAAAACAAGATAGCTTCCAAAATACCGCCAATTCGAGATCTGTTTTCATCGCAGCCTGATCCTTCACCAGTTTTTCTGTTAAACAGACGTGAAGATCTCGTAAACAGTACAAGTCGAGAAAGGCTGAATGAAAATCATAAATAAAAAACAAAAACCTGCAGTGAGTTTCAGATTCGAGAAACTTCCGGAGGTGAGGGAATCCTGAGGCTGACGAGTGGAGAAGGAATACGTCTTCGCCGATCCAGACAACGATCGGAGTTGATCCAAGCTCTTCATCGTCGGGAACCCTAACTTCTGCATCTCGAGATCGGAGATCGAAATTGAAATGAAAAAAATGCCGATATCGACCGTTCACTCTTGCTCTCTCTCTCACTCACTCAAAATATCTTTCGCCCGCGACTCTCAGAATGGTGTGAAATTAATGTGGAATATCTTTGAGCGCCAAACGTCGATGGTAACTTATACCGAAGAAACCGTTTCCACTCTAGTAACGGCTATTTGGTGAAATAAAGCCACGCGCCAAAGAGTAGCGTGCACATACGCGGTGTGCTGACGTCAGAGACCTGACATGTCGCAATAGCCAGGTGGCATGATCAACGGCTGAGATTAATTAAACGCAGGAAAACAAAAACCCTCGGCCGCATAAGCCTCTTCGTCACTTGTTCATCTTGCGTTTTCTAGGTTTGGCCAGAGAGAAAGTAGAGATGAGGTTGATAACGCACAACATGCTTGCCTGCAACATCAAAGGAGTCGTCAACGGATTCCCTCTACGGATCGAAGCTGGGAAGGTGATAGAGAAGGAAGTCGATTTCAATCCCGATTTTCTTAGGCACATGTTCGCGAAGATCGAGTGGAAGGCTCTCGTGGAAGGTGCACGTTCTATGGGATACACTGAGTTACCGGAGGATTCTCCGGCTGCGGAAGTGCTGGAATCCGATGAGTCCTTCCTCAGGAAACTCCACCACGCGTTGCTCGAGCTCCACCTTGAAGAAGGTGCGCTTGTTTGCCCCGAGACTGGACGGAAGTTTCCGGTTAACAAAGGAATCCCTAATATGCTTCTCCATGAAGACGAGGTTTGATTGGGTATAAAATTAAAGATATTTATTTTGGGGTTTTTGTTAGGGTTTCTGTGATTTTGCTGCTGGTGTTTCTGATGTGAACCCTTTTAGTGAGATATGCAATTGAATCATCTCTTTACGTCGTTTTCAGATCCTTAAATTGTGTTGTTAGAGTTGTATTCAGGAGAATGGTGCCTAATTGCATGAAATTTATAACCTAATTTTGAGGATTGTCTCAAGTAATTGGTCACTGATCTCGTATTAGTAATGGATTTCGGATTGTATTATTGATATATCTTTATCATTGTGCTTGAAACCGACCAATTCATGACCCTCTTAGCTGTTGTTATTGTCAAATCTTTCGCCATTAAGCGCATCTATAAAGCACCGAGCTCTGTATCTGAAGCTGTCAATCTCACTGAATGCAAAGATGTGGTTGCTTCAGTGCAAGCCCGACTCATGACTCTGTATATAATAGTTGGAGTCTAATGGATTAAAAGTCGATTCTATCCAAAGCTTTTGGGTTTTTGTGTGAAGTTTTCAAATGGAGAGATCAATGAGGCCTGTGAGGTATTCCAAGGAAGCAAATGGAAACCAGGACAATCATTTATCAGTCGAAGCCATTCATAATAAACACAAAACTATCAATACTTATATACACAGCTCATAAACATCTAGTTTCACATTCTTATACCCAGTAGCTCGAACCGTACACTGAAATACAGGCCTAGCATAAGAGCTTAAACAAACTTAAAGTCTGAAATTGCTTGGTCGAGCTACGATCATCATCAGGGTGCATGAACTTGCAGTTAGGACACACAAGAGTTGATTTGCAGAGCATAACCAGCATGTGACACTTCATGCAGACTGTAGTTACCATCTCTTGCTTCTTCTGATTATCATCATCACCTTCAAACGCTAGCCAGGACGGGGATCGTCTTAGCCCTATATCACCTGATATCTTTTTCTTACTTGGGCTCATGATCAAACTTCTGCTTCTTGAACATTCATTTTTCTTTGTGGTCGTTTTTACAGTGGAACTTGATGAAAGGTTCAGCTCAAGGTCCAGGTCTGTCCTACGATCTTCAACTGTATCTGACTGGGCCTACAAAACAGAATTGAAACATGTTTTACTTTATGTTTTGTGTATATATCCTTCAATATTTATATACATCGATTGATATGCATATATACCTTAGCGTGTAGGGGAATTTGAACATCAGGGTTTAAGAAAATGGCGTTCTCTGACTTTGATCTTTGATAGAACAGAGTAGTGTCCTTTTCAGGTTTGTCTTGCTTTTGATCTCCTAGTTTGCTCCGTTTGAAGGAACCATGAAACGATTCTCCATGCACTTTCTTCTGATCCCTCTTTCTGGAGGAGAGGGTTCCATCATGTTGAAAAAACATTAGACCTGTCTTTTACTCTGTTGTGCTTAAGAATCTCTCACTTGGTTTGGTGTTAGAGAACGAATGATCAGATAGACGAACAGTTTGTGAAAGTTGTGTGTATATATAGAAGATGAGTCATCCATGGAGTTATTGTTTCCACCGGTTCATGTAGAATACTAGACAGAGTTAATGAGTTAGATATACCAAAATAAATATCGTAGATATTCGTTGACAAATATATATGATTCAATTTTTGCATGGCACAATATAATGCCCACCTTGGTATTTGTTACTCAAGAAGAATTTAATTTTGCATTTATGATCTCATATCTACCTAAAAAGATTTATAACACAACAATCTTGAAAGGTAGATTCTTATGTTTTTGTATTAATTTAAGGTGTGAAGTAGATAAATAGAGGAGAGTAAAGTAATGGAGAAGTTGGATGTTTTTAATAAGTATGGATATTCCTCATTGAAATGTGTATAATAGTAGTTCTGTTGAATTTCTCTTGGTTATATTTTTGTTTTTATTATCATCATTATGATATCATCAACCATTATCTACACGTATGTTGATACCATCAGTCTATGTGATTCAATAGCCAAACAGAAAAATTAGATAAAAGCAAAATAGAAAGAAACTAAATACAGTTGAAGGAGGAAGGTCGATGACTTCATGAATGCCGATGCAACTATTAATACCACAATAACTCTCACTCCCACTTTTCAATATGTAACACCAAAAATACACATATATCTATTACCCCTCTGTTTTTTTCTTTTATAAGATGTTTAACTGCTGTTTTGTTTCACTTTATTTAGATTTTAATTTTTTTTAGCAAAATAGACCAAAAATTACTATTATGCAGTGTTTTTTGTTATTGGTTGAAATGTATTAAATGAATTTTAATGTAAAAAGCAAAAGTATATATATATATATATATAACTGTTTACATTTATCTTCCTGTTTTTAGCCAGTAAAAACAAAGTAGAGTTCTATTATCTTAACATTGAAAGTATTTCACACAGTAAAATCGAAACGATTTTTTAAATAAGAACTTGAAACCTTGTTCATCGACTAAGATGCCAAGGCCTTTGCTTTATCGTTTTTATAGGACCCTTTTGATCAGGCTCCCCATTAATCGCCTTTCTGTTTTTGTTTTCTTTCTTTTGAACTCAATCGAATGCGTCCATTTTTAGACATTAATTACACATATATAGTACATTATAAATGTGCATATATAGTACTATATGTTTGTAGATTTTATCGAATTGACCGTTTAAAATTCATTTAATCTCGTCAATACGTCACCACTCAAATCCAAAATTTTAAACGAAAACTAACTGATAGAATGAAATTTTAGTATATATTGAAGTCATCTACTGAATTTAAAAACAAATTGCGTCAATAATATATATTGTATTAGAAGGATGGGAAGAAACTTGTTTTTAAAGCTCACAACAGCAGCTAGCACTTAATAATGCATGCAACTTTACAGTTAAGATGGAGTATCATTTTAAAGCTAGCAAAAGGAAATATATAATTTAGCAAAATGAGATATACAAGAAACAGTAAAAGGTGTGCCCGAATTCTTCTTGCTTGATGATTTGATTATGACACAACTAATGATTTAATAGCATCATGGGTTCAACCATTTCAAACTACATTGGTAGATTATAAATGGAAAATTTATACTATCGGTGTTAATGGTTCTGTTGCAGTTGCTGATTCAATTTCTAATTTGTGCTAAATCAGTGGTTCAATTGAAGGTTATATGATTCAGAGTTGGTTTACTAAATTCAGACCGAGTTTAAGAAGAAAAGAGGATCAGTTCAATCCGGATGAATTTGGTCTTCAGTTTAATTCCAATTCTATTAGTTCAATAGAATGAGATATATATGTTTATCTTCTTCTCTCGTTTTGTCATTCTGTTACGGGAAAAAAAAACAGATTCTCTCTTCCTCCATTGTTGTATCATCCAAGCTCGGTTTTGAGCATAACTCTTTTGATATAGTGAATTGCCAGTCCTATCTGGCCCCAGATGTAGAATTTGTCATATCGACAATTCAAATTGGGTAAAATTGTGTGTTCTTTTTTTTTTGTTTTCATCTTCTTTACTTCTGTTCAGTTTGCGAGTTAAATTCATTGAATTCACATTGATACAATCTCAAATCAGTCAGTGTTTGCTTCAATTGGTATCAAAGTTTCAGGCTCATAGTATCGATGGTGAATCAGAAATTCATAATCGAAAGATTTGACGGAGAAACAAATTTCTCGTTATGGAAGATTCGCATGCTTGTTTATCTTGGGGTTTCTGGATACAAAGATGTAATCAACTATTTCTCTTTAACAAAGACGATATCAGTATCCAAGAGCGAAGGAAAGAAAGAAGTTGAAGTTAATTCCTCTGATGCTTCACAAGTCAAAGTGGTTCAAGATCCTGAGAAATAGCTCGATCAGAGGAAGCGAGGAACATAATCTTGTTGAATCTTGGTGATAAGGTGCTGCAACAAGTCAATCACTGTAAGTCTGCAGCTGAAACATGGTCTACTTTGAATCAATTGTATATGGAAACTGGTCTTCCGAATCGAATCAATCAACAACTAAAATATTTTGGTTTTACAATGAATGAATCAAAAAGTATTAGTCAAAATCTCAATAATATGTTCAAACTCATCGCAGAACTCGGAACTTTTGATATTACCATATCAAAAGAGACTCAAACTATTATAACTCTTAAGTCTCTACCACCTAAGTATGCTCCATTGAAACACACTTTGAAGTATGGCCATAAACATCTTACGATTCAAGATGTGGTATCATCAGCCAAGACTCTTGAAAAAAAATGGCAGAAGAAAAAGAAGCTGAATTAGGTTCATCATTAGCTCTTTACAGAACTAAGAGAGGAATGACTCAATCAAAGAGTCGAGGTAGTAATGGTAGAAGTCGTAGCATGTCTAAATCAAAGACAAGATCCAAGGTAACATGTTGGTTTTGTAAAAAGGAAGGACATGTTAAGAAGGATTGTTATGCTAGGAATAGAAAGTATGAAAATAAGAATAATGGAGAAGCAGGAGTAATTGTTGAGAAGCTTGTTTACTCAGAAGCTTTGAGTGTCAGTGATCAGCTAGTAAAGGATTTGTGGGTCCTTGATTTAGGATGTACATCACATATGACATCAAGGAGAGACTGTTTTGGTGAGTCAATCACGATTCTGTTAGGAGATGATCATTCCCTTCAATAAAAAAGACAAGGAACAATAATAATCAACACTCATGGAGGATCTATTAAAGTACTTAAGAATGTCAAATATGTTCCAAATCTCATAAGGAAACTTATATCTACAGGAACTCTTGATAGACTTGGGTACAAACATGAAGGAGGAAATGGAAAAGTCATGTATTTCATGAATAACAATACTGCATTAAGAGGTGAGTTGAAGAATGGATTATACGTTCTAGATGGTGAAACCAAAACAAGTGAAGTGTGTAATATAGTAAATTCATCAGATTCTACCAAGATTTGGCATAGTCGTCTTGGACACTTGAGTAATAATAATATGAAGACACAAGGAAAGGTTTTATTCAAAAGAAGAAGATAAAGGATCTTGATATCTGCGAACACTGTGTTATGGGAAAATAAAAAAAACTAAGCTTTGATATTGGAAATCATGATACAGAGAATGTTCTAGACTATATTCATGCAGATCTATGGAGCTCTTCATCAACAATACCTTCTCATTCAAGCTGCAAGTATTTCTTATCCGTTATTGATGACAAAATAAGGAAGGTATGGGTTATGTTTCTTAAATCCAAGGATGAGACCTTTGATAAATTCTGTGAATGGAAGAAAATTACAGAAAATCAGGTTGATAGGAAAGTCAAAGTTCTAAGAACTGACAATGGATTGGAATTTTGTAATACAAAATTTAATGAATTCTGTAAGAAGAATGGGATTGCGAGGCATCAGATGTGTATACATCACAGCAGAATGGTGTTGCTGAGAGAATGAATCGTTCACTCATGGAAAAGGTTAGATGTCTACTTATGAATCTGGTTTAGATGAATCCTTTTGGGTAGAAGTAACATCTTTGGCAGCTTATTTGGTGAACAATTCACCTTGTTCTACAATTGATCGTCCCAGAAGAATTATGGCTTAAGAGAAAGCCAGGATATAAGCACTTGAGATGGTTTGGTTGTGTTGCTTATGTGCATCAAGATTAGGGAAGCTAAAACCAAGGGCTCTAAAAGGTATTCTCATTGGTTATCCTCGGGGAACAAAAGGGTACAAAGTCTGGTTGTTGAATGAGCAGAAGTGTATTACAAGTAGGAATGTTGTATTTCAAGAGGGAACATTGTATTAAGATTTGATGTTGTCAAGAAAAGAAGATCAGATCAAGGATAAAGAGAAAAGCAATAATCAGTATGCTATTATAAGCAAAGAGAAAGTTCAGTGTTCTCATACCTTCAATGAAGGTGGAACTACAAAAGAAGACTCAAGTGATTCTGATTCAGTTAAAGAATTATCTACACCTGTTAAATATATAGATGCAGTTGACTATAATCAAGTAAAACGCATTTTGAGAAAGGTTTCTTCAAATCTAGAGGCTTCATTAGTAGATAATACTAGTTAGAATGATTATCAGTTGGTTAGAGATCGGCTTAGAAGAGTCACTAAAGCGCCTCTAAAACTGTCAGATTATACAAATCTCTCATTTGCACTTATAGCTGCAGAAGAAGTTGAATTTGATGAGCAAACATGTTTCCATGATGCAGTGAATGATCCAGAATGGGAAAAGTGGAATGGAGGAATAGATAATGAAATGAACTCTCTGTGGAAAAACAAAACATGGAAAGTTGTTGACAGACCAAAAGATGCAAAAGTATTCAGTTGCAGGTGGCTGTATAAAAAGAAACAAGGAATACTTGGAGTTGAACCTGAGTGCCATAAAGCAAGGTTAGTGGCAAGAGGTTACACACGGAGAAAAGGTATTGACTATGAGTAAGTTTTTACTCCAGTAGTTTAACACATTTCAATTCAGATTCTAATGTCTTTGGTTGTAAAAGAGAATTTAGAACTCGAACAGATGGATGTAAGAACAACCTTCTTACATGGGGAACTTGACCAAGAGCTATACATGGAACACTCTGAAGGTTATGAAGAGTATCCAGGAAAAGATCAAGTCTGCGTATTACATAAATCTCTTTACGGGTTGAAGCAAGCTCCTCGTCTGTGGAATAAAAGATTCAATTCTTTTATGATAAGTCAAGGTTTTATCAAGAGCAATCAAGACTCTTGTGTATACGTTAAGGAGATCAGTAATGAAGAGTTTATCTGTCTACTTCTTTATGTAGATGACATCTTGTTGGCAGCAAAAAGCATGTCGAAGATTGAGAAGATAAAAGGTCTTCTTAAATATTGAATTTGAGATGAAATATATGGGTCCAACAAGCAGAATATTGGGAATTGATATTCAGAGGAACCATGTAGGAGGTACATTGCGTTTGTCTCAGTCTAATTACTTGGAAAAAGTAATTCAGAAGTTCTGAATGAATGAAGCAAAGTCAGTTAATACTCCAATGGGTGCTCACTTCAAACTATCTCAGGTAAAATATGATAGTGAATGTATTGATATGGACTTAATTCCCTATGCAAGTGCAGTTCGGAGTGTTATGTATGCAATGGTTGGAACTAGGCTTGATGTTGCTCAAGCTATAGGTCTAGTAAGTAGATTTATGAGTAAACCAGGAGAGATGCATTGGGAAGCAATGAAATGGTTACTGAGATATCTAAAGGGGTCTACAAATGTCGGTTTGGTCTTCACAAAAGGCAAGGACTTTAATGTACATGGATTCTATGACTCAAACTTTACAAGTGATTTGGATAAAAGGAGATCTACAAGTGGTTATGTGTTTATAGTTGGTGGTAACACAATCAGCTGGAAGTCAAGTTTGCAGCAAACAGTTGCTTTATTAAACACAGAGGCTAAATATGTTGCACTCACAGAGGCAATAAAAGAAGTGATATGGATTCAAGGATTGCTTAAAGACATGAGAATGGAATCAGATACAACGACAATTTGGTGTGATTCTCAGTTAGCAATATGCTTATCAAAGAATAATGCATTTCATGAAAGAACAAAACACATGTGAGTGACGTATAACTTCATCAAGGATATAATTAATAGTGGTGAAATTCAGGTTCAGAAGATTCACATTTCAAAGAATCCTACAAACATGTTAACAAAAATAATTCCAGTTCAGAAATTTGAAGAGCTCTCGACTTTTGGAAGCTTCTTCAGTGAGCTGATTCATAGCCACAGCCGTAGGTAAAGACTAAAGTATGCAATTCACTGTTGAAAGAGAAATAGAATCAAGGTGGAGTGTTAATGTTCATGTTTCAGTTGCTGATTCAATTTCTGGTTTGTGCCAAATCAGTGGTTCAATTGAAGGTTATCAAATTCAAAGATGGTTTACTTAATCCAGACCAAGTTTAAAAGAAAGGAGGATCGGTTCAATCTGGATGAATTTGGTCATCGGTTTAATTTTAATTTTATTGGTTCAATAGATACAGATAGATATGTTTATCTTCTTCTCTCGTTTTGTCATTCTATTACGGGAAAAAGAAACAAAATCTCTCTTCCTCCATTGTGTATCATCCAAGCTCAGTTTTGAGTAGAACTCTTTTGATATAGTGAATTGCAAGTCCAATCTGTCCCCAGATGTAGAAATTGTCATATCGGCAATTCAAACTGGGTAAAATCGTGTATTCTTTTTTTGATTTCATCTTCTTTACTTATGTTCAGTTAGCGAGTTAAATTAATTGAATTCACATTGATACAATCTCAAATTAGTCAGTGTTTGCTTTAATTGATCTGATCATCCTGTTAATCTAATTGTTGAAAAAAATAAAATAAAAATGGAAAAGGTACTGTATGAAACAAAAGCTCTGAGATTTGGTCACTTAAAAAGATAATTAAGACATATATCTAACATTATTATTTGGTTATTTGGAGATAAATGCTAAGTAATTTTGAAAGCTAACACGAGAAACTTGTAATCTAGTGCTGGGCTTACAGACAAAACCGAAATGGACCGAACCGACCGAACCGGCTATTTCGGTTTTCGGATCTATTTTGGTTTGTCCCTTAAAACCGATCGGCAATCATTTGCAATTTTAGTCGGTTTACGGTTCGGTTTGTGGTAAACGATTCGGTTTTAGGTCAATCGAAACTTATCCTCAAAAGAAGAAACCTGCACTTTGTTTCATCTGCTTCATCTCAATTTTTTGGCTTTCACAATTATAGACATCGATCTCTTTTCTTCTTCTCTCTTAAAATTCACCACTTTCAATTCCTAAGAGATTAGTTTCAGTAGTTAAAGGGGTCAATTATCTATCCTTGCACTTTCATCTTTAGGTATTTTCTTTGATTCCTTTGAAATTTGTTTTTGCTTCATTAATCTATGTTTGGTGCTAAGATTCAGAATGAACAAAACCAGATTTTAGTTTTGGTTTATTGCTTTGTTCTTTATTGTGATGAGACATCACTTTCCAAACTCCAACTTGCGGTGACTTTGTTTTTCTGCTAAGAGTCAGAATGAACAAAACCAGAATGTTAGATTTGTTAAGTTGTCTTTGTTTTTCTGCTAGTTTACGAAAAATAAACTTAGTCTCAATAGTTTGTATAACTCATTGTTTGTATTGCTCACTTGTTTGCAGATGGCTAGTGAGATGGCTAGTGAGGGCAATAATAATATAGAATCTGAAGAACATGGAATCCCTGAACCAGAACCCATTGACACTGGGAATGAAAGAGCAGAAACACAAAGGTCAACAGCTTCAGGTCGGCCACCTATTCCAAAGAAGAAATTTGCCAAAAGAGCAGAGGTATGGCAACACTTTATCCAGCTTGAAGATGGTAGTAAGAAAAGTACTTGTCATTATTGTGGTAAAGAGATTAGATGTGACTCCAAAACAGTAGGTACTAGTCTAATGAGAGGTCACATAGGTAGATGAAAATCTTACAAAACTTTCCTTGAAAGTGATAGTCAAAAGGTTTTGAGTGGTGATATTGATGGGAACATGAAAGTCATTATCTATTATCTGTCGGCTTTTAGGAGATCAGTTAATGAAATGGTTGTTATCAATGAATTACCATTTTCATTTGTTGAATCAGAGGGGTGGAAACGTTTATGTTCTAATGTCTTGCCTATGTATAACACGTTTTCAAGAACATGTACTAGAGACATTATTGCAATGTATAAGAAAGAGAAGGCTACTCTAAAGAGTGTATTTAGTGATGATAAGAAAAGAGTGGCTCTCACCACATATATTTGGGTGTCACCTACTACTTCTTACAATTACATGGTTGTCACAGCACATTGGATTGATGGAAATTGGCAAATGCAGAAAAGGATCATCAGTTTTAAACCCCTCACTAATCACAAAGGGGAAACTATTGCTGCGCAGCTTCTTGATTACTTAGATGAATGGGGAATTCAGAAAGTATTCACAGTTACAGTCGAGAATGCAAAAGGTAATGACACAGCTCTAAGATTATTTTCAGAGGCATTAAGAGTAAGAGAAACAGATGCATTACTTCAAGGAGGTGCTCTTTTACATATGCGTTGTTGTGCTCATATATTAAATTTGGTTGTGAGGGATGGTCTAGCAAATGTCAATGAAAGTGTTGAGGCTATTCGGAATGCAGTTAAGTATGTTCGGTCATCTTTTGCAAGGTTAAAGTCTTTTGAATTAAGGTGTGAAACGGGAATGATCTCAAGAGGCAGCTTGGCTTTAGATTGCAAGACCCGTTGGAATTCGACTTATCTTATATTGGTTTCAGATCTAAAACTACGAGTAGCCTTTGAGAAGATGTCGACTGAAGACATGTTGTATAATGACTACTTCAAAGAAGACGACGAGAAGGAAAAGAAAAAACAAGTTGGACCATCAACTACTTCAGATTGGAATGAAGTGCAAAGGTTAGTGAAGTTTCTCAAGATCTTCTTTAATTGTAATTTGGCATTCTCTGCTTCAAAATCAGTCACGTCTACACTTTGTTGCAATGAGATTGTAACAATAGAAAGGAATCTGATCACAAAATGCACTAATAGTGAAGAGGAAGTAAGAAAGCAAGCATATGCTATGAGGAATAAATTTGAAAAATATTGGGATGGTTTGTTGAATATGAATGTACTTGTGATAGTTGCTAGTGTCTTTGATCCACGGAACAAGATGCAGTTTGCTTCATTGTGCTTTGAAAAACTCTATGGGAAGGATACTATAGAATGTAGACAGCTACACAATTCTGTTACAAGTTGTATGAAGAGCTTATATGCAGAATATAGTGTTCGATTTAAGCCATTAGAGCAGATTGATATAGTCGGAAACAGAAGTGATCATGGGGATTCTGAGCAGGGGAATGTTGTGTTTGACCTCTCAGATGATGATGATGATGGTTATGAGAGGATGGATTCGATTTACAGCCAAATGGTTAGTGAAAGGAGCAATGAAGAGGGATGTACAGAGTTGGAAATATATTTGACAGAAAAACTGAGGCAAGAGTAGAAAATACTTTAGGTATGTTTTTTGATGTGCTGTTGTGGTGGAAGAGAAATAATGCAAAGTTTCCAGTTTTATCAGAACTTGCTAAAGATGTCTTTGCCATTCAAGTCTCATCAGTTGTAAGTGAGTCTGCATTTAGCACTAGTGGACGAATATTGGACTCTTATAGGAGCTGCTTGACTCCTTACATGATTGAGGCCTTATTATGCACACAACAATGGCTGAAGAGTTCTATGCAATCTCAAGCACAAATTGCAAACTTGGCACAAATATTGGAGGAAGTTGATTTCTTTGAGTCTCTTGGTAAGTATAAAACATTGATTTATTGTGCTGAGTTTGAATAATTCTAACTAATGATTTGTTTGTGTGCAGATGAACGAAAATCACAAGGAAGTGCTGGACCAAGTCAAATGGTGAGATAATCTAATTGTTAACTTTGGTATTTTTACAATATAAGTATGTGTGCTGAGTTATAGATTTGATAATTTGCCATCCTTGTTTGTGTTTAGTATTTACTCTAGGCTATGTGATGAGTTATATAGTGATTCTGTTATTATGATCTATTTGTGAAGGAATGAAGAATGAAGAAAAATGTGGACAATAACCAAGGAATGGAGTGAAGACTAAGCCCACTTCTTGACCAAATTTTATGATTTCAGTTATGTTTTCATGTTGTTCTTTTGTTTTGTTTATCTATCAAACCTAGAACCTAATGTATTATGTACTTTTGTTATGTTAATCTATCAAACCTAAGCATTATTATTTATCACCACATGGCTATGGATCTTGTTTAAACCAATGATACATACGAGTTTTCAAGATACATATGTGATGAGTTATTATGGTTAGAGGATTGTTTTATACATACGAGTTTTCAAGATGGATTCACATAATCCATATAAACCGAAGTGATCCATATAAACCGAAAGAGTCAAAACAATCCTCTAACCATAATAACCAAAGTGATCCATATAAACCGAAAGAGTCAAAACAAAACCGAACCGAAAGAACAAAATAAAACCAAACCGAAAAAACCGAAAATTTAGTAATTAAACCGAAAAAACCAAAAATTTAGTAATTAAACCGAAAGTAATCGAAATTGACGAAAATTTAACAAAAAATACGAATTAAACTGAAAGTTTTCAACATTTTCGGTTTTAAACGGATCATATTATTTTAACAACAACCGAATCAAATAAACCGATATCCGAATCGAACCGAGTTACATTTTAGTTCGGTTTAAATCGGATGTAAAATTTAGTAATCGAAAAAATCAAAAACTGTATAAACCGAACCGTTCTGACCCGAACCGACAGAAAGCCCAGGGCTATTGTAATCTCTTAAAGACGTATGCATGTAAATATACAATTTTCTTGATTGTAGAATAAAGTTGAAAAGACTTGTATGAATATATGAAAGTACCACGTAAAAGAAATTTGTCGTGGGTAAAATAATTAATATAAATCTTGAAATACTTGGTTAGATGGAGTATCATAATTGTGACCCCCAGTTGATATTACTTTCTGAAATACTAAAATAGTTATTATTTCCTGGTGGAAGAATTAAAGATTCAGTACTTGCCTACCCGTTCCCATTAAATAGTTTCGAACCAGTATATATACATACCTATTGTTTTTTTTGGTTAATTTCATGGATCATTTTGCATAAAAAATAGTATATTCAAAAATATGTATAAACTGAAGATGACTGCACGTTTTTTTTATTTTATTAAATGACTACATGTTACCATGCCGAAATTCGGATTTGTATAGGAAGGTGAGTTATGAAGATATCGGTGATATTTATAGAGATTTCAATGATTAATTAGGGTTTAAGATTTAAACATTTTTTTGTGCATGGATTGTAAAATGAGTTTAGGACTTATGAGTTAGCTACACTAACAATTACCACTTCATTTAAAGCCAGCTCTAACAACTCATGCATGGTGCTAATAAATGTAACCATAATTTCGAATTATATTGAATTATGTACCTTATTATTTTTGTTCATATCAATATCAATAAGGTACATAATTCAATATTTTTTCTATCTATTCACTATTATGTTTTAAAATTTTATTTTGCGGTTAAGTTAGGATCAGCTTTCTTTTTCATTTACCAACACAAAGTTATAGTGTAGGTTATGGGAGTGTCTGAATTCATAGAAGTTTTTGCATGGTATATTTACAGACGGTTTTACTCTAATCTTTTTTTTTTAATCATATGTCAGATCTTATATTCATACCATTTTAGATTTTTTGACAGAATACAGAAGACAACGAAGAAAGTAGAAGAAATAAAACTATAGAAACGACGAAAAACACATAACAACAAACTGAGAAACGATAGAGAAGCCAAGACCGGTCGAGCAAAAAGCACCAACACATAGCTCAGCGAGATCTTCCAATGTAGATAGATGTCACGAGTGACTCGGTCCAAGAGATAACCCTCGATGCTCAGACCAATACGCCTAGCAGTAAGGAGGAGTACGCGAGACACATGAGCAACACTACTGAGCCCAATAACCTGCCAATCACAATCTCCTCGAGGCAGACACGGTGAAACAACTCTAAACGGAGTCACAGTCAAACGAAATAACTGCAGGATCCCCAAACCAGCACGAACCAAACTGGGAATAAACCACCGCACCACCTAAAATAGATATACTCTAAACTACATCAGAGACGACCTAGAGGAAACGCTACGAAGACACAGTTGTCCTCGTACTATGAACTAGGCGGAAACGAACTAGAGCAAAACCAAAGAAAAAGAGAGATAGCTCGCCCAGAACTCCGACGAGAGAGGTGGAAGAAACAGAAGATGGAGGCAGTGCAGATGCAGAAATAGATCTACACCCAACAACACAGAGAGGAGACAGCTCTGGCGAGCCTTAGTCCGGCTAGACCAATCTTGACGGGATAGTGGAGTATCGGATCACCGGAGAAGCCAAATCCGCCGACGAGGACATGGCGGAGCAACCAGTGAAATCTACATAACAAGCCATCCTCAAGCGATCCAGGGGAAGAAACGACCAGCGGTACCGCCCATGGTACTCGGCGAAGCAGCTTGCGGTGGAGAAACCAGATGAGGTAGATGAAACCAGATCTGGAGTGCGTGAGGAGAAGGAAGAAAGAAGAGATAGGCGGAGGGAGAAGAAGAGACACCGGGGGTCCCATTACCGGTGGCGGTGAGGAGCAGTGGCCACCAGAAAGAGATCGGAGCATCACCATCAAAGCTATAAGAAGAGATAAGGATAAAGCGATATCGAGGAAAGAGAAAGTACATGTATTTAATCCTTTTTTCCTTGCTTCTAAAAAATCACATTTTCTATGTACAAATACATAATTTCTTGATGGTCCATATTGGGTCCTTCTTTCATTAGCCCAATACCATTTCACCAAGATATATGTTTGACAAAGGATGTTTAATATACCTCATTTTTATCGGTTTTTAGCTCACTAATTCGTATGTTTTTCAGAGTCTTTGTTATGTTTTTAGGGTCTTTACAAGTATAATATAAGGATAATCTGGATATTACACGCGGAGCAGGATTGGAGCTAAATTGGAAGATTTCTGGCAGAATCACTAGATCGATCGATCATACCATTGATTGATCAATTACCATCATCGGCTAAGAGCATACGCTCGAATATTTGATCGACTTCACACAACTGGATCGATCGATCACCTCGTCTCCAGATTTATACACTTGACCGTTTGATCGACCTCATGTATTTTAATCGATTGATCAACATTCTGAAGTAGGAATGATCGACCACATACTTTATTGATCGACCGACGAAGCATTGATCGATCAATCATTATTTTGATTGATCGATCATCGATACTGCAAAGCCTAAATCTGAGTTTCCTTATTTTTGTACCAACTCGGTTTAGTCATTTAAATTAGGTTAAACTCGTTTTATGAGACACAATACATTTTTTTTTCGTTATCAGACATTGTTTTGAGTTTGGAGGAGAGAATTTTTAATCTTTATACAATTGGAGAAGATTTCTAAACCTTTACTTTTAATTGCAATTACTTTTTATACTTTCTATCATGTCTTTGAATTTCTGTTTCTCAATCATGTCTGAGTAGTTCCCAAATCAAGTTTAGGGTTTTCTAGGGTTGTTAGGGAATAAATGAATGAGGGATAAATAGGTTGCTTGATGTGTTCTCCATCTAAGGATAATCTTAATGCTTAGGTTTGAGTAACTAACTAACCTATGATTCCAGATTACTAACATTCCAAAAGCTTGTTAGAAATTAGATTCTCCTTAGGTGAGCAATCAATCCTTAAATGCGAAAGTTGATGTCAAGGTTGATTGTGGACTTATCAAACCCGTTTAATTGTGCATATCTGCATCTCTAGATACAACGATAGTTAGGATCTCTAGGTTGCTAGATATAGTAATTGATACCATGATAGTGGATTAGTTATAGTGATATGTTTGAGTCGAGACTACTATTTAAATTGTTCCCTAAATAGTTTCCTCGTTCAAATTTCCTGACCACCTGATGGATTCCCTAAGCGTGGTATTTTAAATTATCGATTCATATTGTCTAGTTCCTGTTTGATCCTATTTCGATTTACAACCTTAAGTTTCATCTTGGCTCTAATTTAGTTTCAGGATTGATTGTTTAATAGTTTGGTCTTCGTGGATTCGACCCCTAGAGTACTACTCGATTTGCTGTTCACTTGCAGTAGGAATATAGGGTTAAAACTCTGTGTATCAAAGCTCTTCTATACTAAGAAGACAATCCCGTACTTGTTCCCTTAAGTACCAATATATGACAATACTCTAAAGTCAAAACACCTAAAAACCACCATCGAGAGTGATTTTACGGAACTCTTGGATGTAGTAAACGTACGTTTTAATCTAGGCCTGGGCATAAAAATCGGACCCAAAAAACCGAACTAGGACCCGTCCCGAAAAAGAAGACCCGAACCTGAACCCGAAATGCCTACTTTGTGCATCCCAGTTTCGCGGTTACAGGAAGAAGAAATTTCTTCGTGATATCCGACACTACTTTTGGGATGCACCTTACCTTTACAAGCAGTGTGCAAATGGGATTTACAGAAGATGTGTCACCGAAGATGAAATTTCAGGGATTTTGTCTTATTGTCACAGTTCTTCTTATGCAGGGCATTTTGCGACCTTTAAAACTGTTTCTAAGGTTCTGCAAGCAGGGTTCTGGTGGACAACAATACGAATTAGTGAGCTAGTGCGATTCATCTCAGGTTTTTATCTTGAAGTGCGATTCATGTCAAAGACAAAGAAATATTAGCAGGAGAAACGAGATGCCTCAAAATTTTATTCTTGAAGTTGAAGTCTTTGATGTTTGGGGAATTGATTTTATGGGACTATTTCCAATCTCTTTTGGGAATCAGTACATCCTTGTAGCTATTGATTACGTCTCAAAGTGGGTAGAAGCAATGGCGAGCCCAACGAATGATTCAAAGGTTGTACTGAAAATGTTTAAGCATGTCATATTTCCCAGGTTTGGCATCCCACGTGTAGTCATTAGTGATAGGGGTTCTCACTTTATCAATAAGACTTTCAATGGTCTTTTGAAAAAGTATGGAGTTCATCATAAGGTTGCTACACCATATCACCCACATACAAGTGGTCTGGTTGAGGTTTCTAATCGAGAAATCAAGAGTATTCTTCAGAAAACAGTTGGTGCTTCAAGAAAAGACTGGTCTACTAAGCTCAACGAAGCTCTTTAGGCATATAGAACAGCTTACAAGACTCCTTTGGGTACGACTCCATTTCATCTGGTTTATGGGAAGTCTTGTCTTCTTTCGGTTGAACTCGAGTACAAAGCAAACTAGGCTATCAAGCATCTGAATTACGACCTCAAGTCCGCTTCTGAACAACGAACTCTGGAGTTGCAAGAACTAGAAGATATTCGACATATGGCTTATGACAACTCGAGGATATACAAAGAACGTACGAAGGTAGCACATGATAAACGTATCATTCATAGAAATTTTGCTCCTAATGAACAAGTTCTTTTGTTTAATTCTCGTTTGAAACTTTTTCCTGGTAAGTTTAGGTCACGATGGTCAAACCCTTTCACTATCAAAGAGGTTTGCCCATATGTAGATGTAGTGTTGCTGGACACTAAAGGAAGCGAATTTGTGGTTAATGGGCAGCGCCTTAAACCATATTTTGTTGATATCGATATAGTCAAGGAGGGCTCGATTTCCTTGACTACCATTCCGAACCATTGAGAACTTCGAAAGTCAAGCTATCGACTCTAAAGAAGCGCTGAGTGGGAGGCAACCCACTTGTAAGGTATTTTTCACTTTTACTTTTCGTTTATATTTACTTTTTTTTCTTGTTTGTGTCTGCTCTGTTTCAAGAATGTGAATCAAGTGGCCTGCGATTGATCGATCATTCACACGATCGATCGATCAACGTGAAGTTTGAAGCTAGCACATGATCTGTTGATCGAGCTGCCACATTGATCGAGTGATAAGGTTTTCTCTTGCTACGACGATCGATCGATCGCATTTACGATCGACTGATCAACGAAGCCTCAACTGACAACGCTCGATCTAATGATCGACTTGAACAACTTTGTCACCTCGATCAAGATCAGAACAACTTTCAATTGGTATGCATTGGATCAGTTTCTTTTCTCAGTTAAATGATAGATGTTCCTTGTAGGTACGATTTTTCCTCTCTCTTATTCATTTCAAGCATACATTCTTAATTCTGAAAGTAACTACACAACAAAGCTATACATTGTAGTATACTGAGGGTAAAAGTCTCTCAATGACGCTGCTCGTATTCAAATGAATTTGGTTATCTAAGGATAACTCCGATGACAAAAGCTTTCACTCGAGTATTGGTGCTTACCGAGAGAGACTCCAATGAAGCTACTCGTGTTAGCATCCTTTGAGTTACCTAAGAACCAGCCAATAAAAAAATAAAATGATACCCTAGGTAAGTAGGGAGAAATTGGTTAAATGAAATGAGAGGAAGGAAACCATATTAAAGGTAGTCTTGAGGCTGAGAGAGAAACTAATGTATCCTCTGATCGATGTTCCCTTGATGAGACTGCACTTAGATTTATTAGGAAGTTGGTATTGTGCATTCGGATACTTTGATTGGAAAGTGGAGTTTAACCGGGATAGTTGATAAGTCTGGGGGAAGTATAAGGAGGTCTCACTTTTGTCGAATAGGTTACATGTGGATTATTGTTGTACTGTTAAGCACTGTTCTTACGGCGAATGAGTTCTTTGAGTGCATGTCTTTCTTTTTAGCCTTCGGTTTATTTGCTTGAGGACAAGCAAAAAGCCAAGTATGGGGGAATTGATATACCTCATTTTTATCGGTTTTTAGCTCACTAATTAGTATTTTTTCAGAGTCTTTGTTATGTGTTTAGGGTCTTTACAGGTATAATATAAGGATAATCTGGATATTGCACGTGGAGCAGGATTTGAGTTAAATTAGAAGATTTATAGCAGAATCACTGGATCGATCGATCATACCATTGATCGATCGATCACTATCATCTGCTAGGAGCATACGTTCAACCATTTGATCGACTTCACACAACTGGATCGATCGATCACCTCGTCTCTAGATTTATACGCTCGACCGTTTGATCGACCTCATGTATTTTGATCGATTGATTAACATTCTGAAGTAGGAATGCTCAACCTCAAGATTGACCTCATACTTTATTGATCGACCGACGAAGCATTGATCGATCGATCGTCGATACTGCAAAGCCTAAATCTTAATTTCCTTATATTTGTACCAACTCGGTTTAATCATTTAAATTAGGTTAAACTCGTTTTCTGAGACACAATACATTTTTTTTACGTTATCAGACTTTGTTTTTGAGTTTGGAGGAGAGGATTTCCAATCTCTATACAATTGGAGAAGATTTCTAAACCTTTACTTTTAATTGCAATTACTTTTCATACTTTCTATTATGTCTTTGAATTTCTATTTCTTAATCATGTGTGAGTAGTTCTCAAATCAAGTTTAGGGTTTTCTAGGGTTGTTAGGGAATAAATGAATGAGGGATAAATAGGTTGCTTGATGTGTTCTCCATCTAAGGATAATCTTAATGCTTAGGTTTGAGTAACTAACTAACCTATGATTCCAGATTACTAACATTCCAAAAGCTTGTTAGAAATTAGATTCTCCTTAGGTGAGCAATCAATCCTTAACAGCAAAAGTTGATGTCAAGGTTGATTGTGGACTTATCAAACCCGTTCAATAATGCATATCTGCATCCCTAGACTCAACGGCAGTTAGGATCTCTAGTTTGCTAGATATAGTAATTGATACCACGATAGTGGATTAGTTATAGTGATATGTTTGAGTTGAGAATACTATTTAAATTGTTCTCTGAATAGTTTCCTCATTCAAATTTCCTGACCACCTGATTAATTCCCTAAGCTTGGAGTTTTAAGTTATTGATTTCATATTTTCTAGTTTCTGTTTGATCCTATTTCGATTTACAACGTTAAGTTTTCATCTTAGCTCTAATTTAGTTTCAGGATTGATTGTTTAATAGTTTGGTCTTCGTGGATTCGACCCCTAGAATACTACTCAATTTGTTGTGCACTTGCAGTAGGAATATAGAGTTAAAACTCTGTGTATCAAGGCTCTTCTATACTAAGAAGACAATCCCGTGCTTGTTCCCTTAAGTACCAATATATGACAATACTCTAAAGTCAAAACACCTAAGAACCACCATCGAGAGTGATTTTATGGAACTCTTGGATGTAGTAAACGTACGTTTTAATCTAGGCCTGGGCATAAAAACCGGACCCAAAAAATCGAACCAGGACCCGTCCCGAAAAAGAAGACCCGAACCCAAACCTGAAATGCCTAAATACCTGAACGAGTACAAAAATTTAGGACCCGAAGAACTGGATCCGAACCTAGACCCGAACCGAGAACCGAACGGGTACCCGAAGACCTGACTTTATAGTTTTTTTAAGTATTTTTAGATTATTCTATGAGTATTTTTTGGTAATTTTAGATATTTTTACATATTTTTGAATACTTAGGTATTCATAAATATTTTTCGCTATTTTTAGGTATATTTATGATATTTTTAGGTATTTGTTTTGGTATTTTTAACATTTTTTTGGATTTCTCGGTTATTTGGGTATTCAGGTACGTTTTAGGTTTTTTAAATTTGGACCCGAACCGACTCGAACCCGAATGGAACCGATCCGAAACCGAACCGAAATAGTAACAGGTCCTATATGAGTGTAAATATTTTAGAACTGAAAGAACCGGACCTGAAAGGGTGTTAGATATATTTTTGAAATGAAACGAAAAATATTAGATTTTAGAGGAAAGTGTTAATTAAAATATTGAGAATTTTTTTATTAATTTTTTAAATTTAATGCTACGAGAAACTGTTATCCTAAAACTACTCTGTAATTATTGAGTTGCTCTCAGTCTGGTGGTTAAGATGATCTAGCTGATGATTTGGCACCAGAGTTCGATTCCTACCCGCTATATTAAAATAACTTAAAAAAAAGATTTTAGAGGTGAGTTTTAGGGTATGAATCGGGGCTTGTCGATCCAATGTCGACAAAAAAAAAAAACTACTCTGTAACTAAACCGTCTTTCTTTTACTGTAAATTAAATATATTATAGTGGTTCTAAAACTAATATGTAACGAAATGCTTATTTATCACTTTTTACGTTTTTATCTTTGAAAATTTCGTTAACTGATTTGTAAATTTCTAATAAAAATCTCAACTGACAAATAATATGTTATATGAAGATTTCAAAATTTATTTTAAAGCATATATCAACTAATGTGAAATAGTCTTTGCTGATAAGTCGTCTTTGAAGTTGAAATATTTTCTTTTTATAATATTTTTGTTTTAATTATCAATACATACTCTAATTTTATCATATTTATCTTATTCAAATTTCCTTTTTCTTATTGCCAAACAAATCAACTAAATAAAATAGCAGAAAAATTAAACACGTTTATCTCTACTTAATAAAACGGAGGTCCCTTTTTAGGCAACCTTCTATTTGTAAATATTTACAATAATAATCTTTTTTTTTTTAATTTCATTTTGACCCTTTAAGTTTAGCTATATTATTGGTTTTAAATTTCTGAAAAAACAAAGCGAAAAGTAAACAATCTATTTATATTAAATTTATTTTTTTGTAATCCACGTTCCCCTCAATTCCCCTAAACGATGACAGAACCAGTTTCTCTTCACAATCGACCTTCTATAACCCCTTTGGATTTTTTTCCCTTATACACGGTCTCCTCAATTGATGTCAAAATCAGATTCTCTTAAATATCGACATTCTGTAACACATTTAGCTCTCGACGCTTCGATTGTTTTTAATCGAGATTTCAGAAAGAAAAATTAATCATCTTCCGCTAATTTTTTCCTTATCACCTTATCAGCATGGCTAATAAGAAATCGAAACAAATAGAGTCTACCAGTCTTTTACCTCTGTCCTTATTGTCTCAGTTCACTTTGTTCGTTAATTAAAGCCTTACCGGACGGAGTGGGTTATCAGAGAAAAGGTACTTCACTCCTAGTGATCATACTCTACAAAAACTGGTGAATCGCTTGAGTTCATCCTTGGTGACGAATCCGTAAGTCAATAAATCAATTTTTCTCCCATACACAGGTAATTTTATCATCCACTTTAGTCAATTACAATCGCCTGTGGACGGCCTTCGTCGTACCAGGAGGACTGTATGAATGGCTAGTAATGCCATTCGGTCTGAAAAATGCACCAGCAGTCTTTCAAAGGAAAATGGATGCATGTTTCAAAGGAACAGAAGAATTCCTAGCAGTCTACATTGATGATGTCCTCATATTCTCAGAAAACGAAGAAGATCATAGACATCATCTGGAAAGGTTCCTAAAAAAAGTAGAACAAGAAGGATTGGCGCTGTCACCCACAAAAATGAAGATAGCGACCAGAGAAATAGAATTCCTAGAAGCCACAATCGGAAACTTAAAAATAAAACTCCAACCTCACATCATACGAAAAATAGCAGATTTTCCAGAAGAACAACTGAAAGAAAAGAAGGGGTTAAGATCTTGGTTAGGCATACTCCACTATGCTAGAACCTACATACCAAACCTCTCAATCCTACTAGGACCCCTGTATCAAAAGATAAGTCCACATGGAGATAAGAGGTTAAAATCGCATGACTACGATCTAATTAGAAAAATAAAAGATCTAGTCCAAGGGTTACCGGATTTTAAAATCCCACCTAAGGAGTCCTACATAATATTCTTATTTGATCTTCTTGAGCAGCTGCTTCTTCAACGTTTCTGCTTGTTGACGGTCTTCTGCTTGTCGACAGTCTTGATGGGATTTCCTCCTGCCTTAGCATCAAGCAGGTTTCGATTTTTAAATCTTCCTGATTATTTTTGAACTCTTCTCCCCATCATGTGGGTTTGGGCATCTTTCCTATGTTTGGGATTTTCTTTGGATATTTAACCCAATAGTCGAATCTTCCCGACGATTCACCCAATAATCCCCATACAAAGTCTTCCTCTTGGTTGTTTATGGAGGTCTTATCTTTCGGGTTTTTAGAATCTTGCTTTTTGCCTCCTTGTTGCGTTTTTGGGTTGGGTTTCTTTTTTCTCTCCAAATCCTCTTTTCTTTAACGGGTTCCATTCTTTTGCCTTTGTAATTGAAACCCGTTTGTTTGGGCATTTGGTACCCATAACCACCTTTTGTCCATGTGAACTGACCCTTCTTTTGCTTCAGATTATTATACTGGGCCTTGGCCTTGTCTTGTTCGTAAGCAAGTATCTTGGCTTGTTTTTTTTCCCATTGCTTATGTTTATGTTGTTGGTATGACATTCTTGTCTTCAGATCATCCGAAAGGAGGATCGTTTTTCCATCATTGGCGAGGTAGTTTCTTCCGTTAAAGAATGCTGCTCCTTTGGGCCAATTTCTGGCATATTGGGCAACTTTTGCCGTTCTGGGTGCTTTGTAGTTCTGCGCTCTGCCGCTCATTGTCTGCGGTTTTCTTTGGGTCTTTGTAGAAAAATACTTTTCCTGGGCCTTTGACTGTTCTTGGCCCGGCTCCATCAGAGATCTTGAGGGAGTTAAGTTTTTGTATGACCTCCTCGAGATCTTCTTCTTTCCTTGATCTTCCAGGGTTGGTTGTGTCGTTCGTAAAAGAGACTGTCGTACTATATTTAAATGGGTTTATGTCTACAGATTGACGAAAATTGGCCCTCTATGTTGTTTGCAATGGCGGATGGGGTGGGTTTAAGTATTGGTAACGTTGCTATACTCAGTATGCTTTAGCTTTCGTTAGTCTGTCTGTTACAGAAGTGATAATCGCGTGCATCATAGTTGTTATAGGTGCATCATTTGCATGTTTTTGTTGCTACAGAAACTCCAGATTTGGCTGACATGGTTAATGCATGTTGATGTTGTGTTGTAGGCGACTGTCAATTATTATTTGGACAATATATTGAACTGAGCAGATATTCTTTCTTCTAGTGTTGGCTGCTTCTTGGTACTGATTGTCTTCGTTGTGCCATTCACTCTTCCAAATTTGCAGATATAGAGGCACAACTCGAAAATGTGTTAGATTTGTAAAACTGTGACCCTAGAGAAGAGTGTCCGAGATTATTTAGAGGTATTATTTGACATATATTATATCTTAGTTTTCTGATAATGTTAAATAGATCACTCACCTCTTTAATTATTGTAGTAGGAGCAGAAGAAGAACGAACAACATGTACACAAAGGGACTGAAGCTTTTCTTATAGCACTTGAACACACAAGAGCAATCAAATTAGGGTCTTTATTCAAGTTACAATTTTAACAGATTGTAACGGATGTGAAAACAGTGGTTTTCAAGAGACTTTGATGAATAAGATGAGATTTTAAAATTCAAGTAGTAGATTTAGATTAAGATTTCACTGTATTTGAAAGCCATCCAAAAAGCAATAACTATCAATTAAAAAAAAGACTATTGATTTCAAGCTAATTTCGTGCAAGTAAGTAATCTCATGTGTACACGCTTTTCTCTTTAATTTTTTGCTTAATTGTTTCAAATCTTACATTTTCTTGCAGAGATTGTTAATGGGATGATCTCAAATCATGACTCTTTTAATATGGCTATGTTCATTGGTCACTCAAAATCACTTTCTGGGTTTATGTCAAAAACTTCTTGTCCATTGCTTGAGGTTCTCTATGATTTTTAATACGGTCACCACATCAATGATTTTGACATCACCTACAATTGAATGCACATGGACAGTACAAAATTGTTTAAATCCATAGCAAGAGAAGAGAATGGAGGTGGTCGTGGAGGCATATTACTTCTTGGAGAGAAATATTGGTCCATTGGGAGCTTGTTCAAACCGGGTCTAGCACAAGGAGCTAAGTCCACGATCTTGATTAAAAGAGGGAAGATTGGGCAAGGATTCTTTTAGGGTTTTGGAGAACAAAAAGTGTATTGTGAACAGAATGATGGCCGAGTACAGTTTATTGCTTAATATCTAGTGCCAAAAAAGCCGATCTGCCCCTCTATTTATAGACCATAGAGGTGGTTACAAAGTAGACTAGATAAAGGAAAATATACAAATTTCTAGATAAGACCGTATCTAGAAGATTTTTGTTAGATTTTCAGAAATTTTCCATGTCGGAATAGGAAAATTTACATTTCTTTATTTTGCTGATGTGTCATCCGACTTCCTTCAAGCTTCAACGCACTTTTGATAAACTTGCCGAGTTCAAAACTTAGAATTTGGCCCATTGTTTTCGTGGACCGAAGTAGGATCTCGGATCCACCTCCAACAGAGCTGTGTTCTATAGTGTCTTTGATATCTTAAATCTAGGTTACCTTACTACACCATAAGGTAAGAAACGCATAAAACTCACGAAACAAGAAGGAGAAGAACTTAATGCTTTTGACCAACTCGAGCTTGGTGATTATCTTACTTATAAAAGGTAGACATTGCTAACTCTGGTCCAAGACTCACAAACTGTTTATAGAATCCAAAAGAATTGAAACCATTGTTGTTACGAACTAAAATCAAAAGAGAATCTGATTAAGAAAGAAAGAACGAATCCAATAGAAATCGATAGAGATGATGATTAAATTTCCACAAATAAAAATGTCAAATTTATTGCAAAACTATAGCAAATTCAGGGAAAGTAGCATGGGCTTGGGATCTCAACAGATCTCTACTTTTAGATCTCTAGGTTTGTGTGAACAATCATAGACAGCGAACACATTGGAGTTACGAAGATTTTTAATCCAAATTCAAGGAACAAAAACCTGAACTCTTTCAAAAAATGTAGAGAATATCAAAAAAAGAAGGAAACAATTTAGGATAGAAATTGAATCTAGAGTTTCTTCAACTAAAGAACCTAAAAATCTGATATATGCTCTCTCGCTTAAACGAGCCGATGCGTTTCATATGCTGGGTAGGACAATACCTGAGGCAGAGAGATACGAATGATAAAAGCGAATGAAACTCAAAGGATTATAAAGAGAAAAAGCAAGCCAAACCAAGATATTAATAATTATTGTAAGATAATAATTGAACCAAAATACTGCATTTACTCGATTTTTTTTCAACAAAAAAATGGTGGTTGATCTATCATTGGAATATTTTAATATGAGTCCAAGAATCTCATTTTCTCGTGATATTTGTCAATCTGACGCAATCCCAGTCAAGAAACGTCCCTTAAGATCACCAAATTCAAAACCTTTGAGTCTCAATTCAAGTTTTGATTTTGATTTTTGCATTCCTGGCGGCGTAATTTCTGGTGAAAGCTTCGACCAAGACTCTTGGTCAGCCGATGAACTCTTCTGTAATAGCAAAATCTTACCAACATAAATCAAAGAAAAACCAGAATTACAGAAACCGAAATAAAAGATTCAGAACCAAAACCAGTTCAAACCAAACTGGATTTAAGAAAACAAAGGAAACCAAACGAAGAAGAAGACGATGTGATTGTAACGGAGGAGAAAACCAATACGAAATCGTTTTTGGGAATTTGAAAGAAGCAGTAATTTAAAAATCTTGCTTTGTGCATCACTCTTAGAAATAAAATAAAAATTATGAATTCACAATGTCCAGAGAGAGAATGTAACGCTTCATGTTCATCGGTGGATTCAAATTTGCTGCTCTTCTCCAGTGTTCCCATTCGTTTCTTTCTATTGCTGAATGTTTCAATTGCAAGTGATTGGTTTGAATTATGTTGATCAAGGGTTCACGATTTCGTTTGAGGTGTTACTTATTGGTGATAATGTCTTTTCCTTCCCAACTTCCAAATATTGGTCAGATTTGGTTCATTTGTTTGAGAGATGCAATTGTCATTTTCATAGATTCGTTGTTATCGTTTGCTTAAGTTTGGATTTCATTTTTTTCAATATTCTGAAATTAGGTTTTGGATTCCCGATTTGGGGCTTTCCTTATTGATGTGGATTCGGACATTTCTCTTCATTTCACAGATTTTATCACTTATTACCGAGCAGATTTCGATGTTCATTATTTTCTCAGAGGTGTTGATCATTACATTCTTTGATTTTGGAAAGATCTGCCAATTCATCCGTTTAAATTTCCTTAAATTCATACAAATTCAAAAAGGTTTTTTAATTCAGAGATTTTGCTTGGTCTATTCTGATTTTTTGTTAATTTCTCACAATCCTAGCTATGATTGCGCCTTAAGTTTAACGCCTTATATCTCTTTGTTTAAGGTTGCTCTGATTTTCATTCATTTGACGCTCAGTCCTTTCTATTGTTTTGCGAGATTTCTTTCTGAATCGTTGGGTGTTTATCTCTACGTGAGTGTCGCCATGTCTCAATTGAAGTTAGGGAAGAAGATTGCAGAGAATTCGCCTGAGTCAAAGATGATGGTGATCAAGATTCCAAAGTTCGACAATTCTGCTCTTGTTGCGAAGTGTTCAAAGGCCATCATTGGGCGATGTCTCAATACTCACAAACAAGATGCCAATGCAGTTATTTATATGATTCCTCGCATGTGGAAATTGCAGAACCGAGTTTCAGGCAGGAATCTAGGAGGAGGAAGGTTTGAATTTGAATTTCAAGATGATAATGATATTGATGCTGTTTTGAGATTGGGTACTACCCGTTTTGATGACTGGATTCTATCATTGGCTCGATGGAAGCCGTTTGCGGATGTGACCTATCCTTCTTCCATTGGGTTTTGGGTACAGGTCACTAGAGTTCCTACAGAATTCGAGGCTGAGATAACTTTCAGAACCATTGGTTAGTCTCTAGGTGTGGTTGATGGTATGGATTTGAAGAACAGACGTCTCCATTTGCTGTTAGATTGTGCAAAACCTTTGGTTTTCAAGACAAAAATTGAATTTGAGAAAGGAAATAGGTCTGTTATTAATTTTATTTATGAGAAGCTGCGGGGATTTTGTTCTGTTTGCTATTGTCTTACCCGTGATTCTTCCCGATGTAAGCAAGTGACTAATATTGAAGAGGGTCTTCCTCTTCCTCGTGAGAGAATGAGGGATTCAGACAGAGCTCAGAGTTACAAGGGAGCTCTAAATAACTTTGGCCAGTCTGATAATGGAGGATCTAACTATCCACTTCAACGTGGTTCCTCAAGTCAGTATCATGCGAAACCAAGGTATGAATACCAAGTGAAATCAAAGGCTGATGTGGCTCCATCACTAGAAGAAAAAGGAAGGGCTAAGAGGTCTATGAGTGTCTCGGAGGATCATCCGAAAGTGGATCAGGTGTTAGCTGTGGGTGCTCGTATGTTACCAGTGAGCAGATCTTCCAATAAGCCATGGCCAAAGCCTCTTAAAGGTGTCGAGATGCTCGACACAGTTTCTGCTTCTAAGAAGCCGAGAAGAGCACTATTTCAAGAGGATGTTTTGGTTAATTCAACTGTTGTACCAAAACAGGTTGAAACAATTGTTGTGGATGATTCTAATATGATTATGGATGATGGCAAAATGTTAACAAAGGAAGAATTAAAAGAAGATGACTTACTTTCTGAGGAGTTGGGTGGTGAAAATCATGTTGATGATGAGGAAAATCTTGACTATGAGTTACATGAAGATGACATTCAGAACTTGGGATTGGTTAATGATGATGAATTGAACGATGAAGTTTTGGAGTGTGTCGCTGGTCTAGAAGATGATTTTACCCCACAGGATATGGAAGCTTTCAACAGGGAACTGCAGGTACAGGATGAACACCTTGCTGTTGAGGTTTCTCAGGCTCCGAATTCTGTGATGAATTCAACACCTCCTCGGGCCGTCAAGCTGCCCTTGGTTCCAGGAAAGAAATTGTCCAAGATAACAACGCCTCTTCATGGGGCCAGCTCAAGGAAGATGAAGGCTCAGCTCCTCCTTTCGCCAAGGAAGCGTATGCTGTCAGGAAAGAACAAGATAGGCAATTTGGAGGATGATTCCTCTTAATTTTTCTGATTCTATGTTTAAGTCTTTATGTTGGAATTGCCAAGGAATTGGCAACAAAGTAACAATAAGTTTCCTTAGGGATTTAAAATCCCATAAACCTGAATTTTTATTTCTTTCTGAAACTAAAAATAACTTTTTTTTTATGGAAAAGATTCAATTACATTTGGGTTATGATTCATTGGTTACCGTAGAACCATTAGGTTTAAGTGGTGGTCTTTCTTTAATGTATAATAACCATTGTAATGTGGATATTTTATACAAGGATAAAAGAATGATTGATATTTCACTTATCTTTCAAGATCACAAATTATTTTTTACTTTTATTTACAGTGATCCCATTCAACGATTTCGAGATCAGGTTTGGGAATGGTTGATTAGATTCGGTCTTTTAAGAGATTCTCCGTGGTTGATAATGGTAGATTTTAATGAATTATCAGGTAATCATGAAAAATGAGGTGGAGTTCTAAGATCTGCAAGTTCATTCTTAGATTTCAATCAAATGTTATTAAATTGTGGTATGATTGAATTTCCATGTATCGGAAATTCTTGGTCTTGGAGAGGGGTGCGAGAGAACAGAATTGTTAGGTGTAAGCTTGATAAGGCTTTTGGAAATGAAGAGTGGCATAATATTTTTCAATTTTCTGATGTGGAATATTTACAGATGATAAGATTAGGTCATCATCCTATATTGGGTAATTTCAGGATTCTGATCATTCCAAAGAGAGCTACATTTTCTTTCGATCGAAGATGGATTGGGAAACAAGGTTTTAAGGATACCGTTGAGAAAGGGTGGCGAGGTGTCTCTTGTAGACAACCATTATCTTTTTCTGGTAGAATTCGGAGGTGTAGGCGAGAGATCTCAAAATGGCGTTAATTAAATGTTCCCTCAGGTCGAGAAAATATTAATCGATTGCTACAAAAGTTGGAGGATTGTCAGAATGATAATTCTAGTTCTTTGGGTGATATTTTAGCGGTACGATCATACCTCAAACATGCTTACGAAGATAAAGAAATTTTGGAAGCAAAAGAGTATAAATAGGTGGCTCAAGAAGGGAACTAATAATACGAAATTTTTTCATGCACAAACGAAACAAAGACGAGCAAAAAATAGGATTGTAGGTATTATGGATTCTGCTGGTCATTGGGTAACTAAGGATCACGAAATTTGTCAGGAAGCAGAATCTTATTTTAAAGGCTTATTCACTTCCTCGGGTTCGAACAGTTTCTTGGATTGTCTTGATAATATTAATGCTAGGATTTATGATGATGATACTCGTCCATTATTAGCCAATGCGACTGAGGAAGAAGTTAGAAAAGCCTAATTTATGATCGATTCAGGGAAAACTCCAGGACCAGACGGGATGACAACATTATTTTACCAAAAATCATGGGAGGTCGTTAAGATGGATCTATTGAAACTTGTTAATAATTTCTTTCGTGATGGATATTTCGAGAATGAATTAAATAAAAAAAATATTTGCCTTATTCCAAAGATTGCGCGGCCTACTAAAATACCAGAATTTAGACCGATTAGGTTATGTAATGTGGGTGATAAAACAATTTCAAAGGTCCTTTGTCTCAGACTAAAAAGAATCCTCCCAAAATTGGTTTCAGAAACTCAATCGACTTTTGTTTCTGGACGTCTAATTTCAGATAATATTTTAATAGCACAGGAAATGTTCCATGCTATCAGAACAAACAAAGTTGTTAAAGGGAAATTCATGGCTATTAAAATGAATATGAGCAAGTCTTATGACAGGGTGGAGTGGTCGTTTATGAAAAAACTACTTTCCAAGTTTGGATTTGATGATCATTGGATTAAATGTGTAATGCATTGTATCCAGACCGTCGAGTATTCCGTTCTAATTAATGGTTCTCCTCACGGTACGGTTGTCCTTGAGAGAGGACTACGTCAGGGGTATCCTTTATCTCCTTATTTATTTATTCTATGTACTGAGCTGTTGGTCTCGTTTTTGCGAAAAGCTGAGTCTGATTATAAGATTATTGGTATCGCTATTGCTAGAGCGAGTCCGAGAGTTTCTCATCTGCTTTTTGTAGATGAAAGTCTCTTTTTTTGTAAGGCTACTGAGGAGGAGGCTATTGCAATTAAAATTTTTTTGCGTGATTAATAAAAATGTTCTAGACAACATATTAACTTTGATAAGTCCTCTATTCAATTTGGGCATTCAGTGTTGGAGGAAAATAAGTGTATCATTCATAGATCTCTGGGTATTCATACTTTGGGTGGTATGGGCACATACTTAGGATTACCAGCAAGTTTAGGAGGAGCTAAGACTAAAGTTTTCTCCTTTGTTCAGGAAAAGTTAATGGAACGAATTAATAGTTGGACTTCTAAATTCTTATCTAAAGGTGGAAAAGAGGTTTTAATTAAGTCAGTATTAATGGCATTGCCAAATTATGTTATGTCTTGCTTTTGTCTATCGAAAGCAGTTATATTGAAATTAAATTCAACAATTTCTAATTTTTGGTGGAGTAACTCGGAAACCTCGAAAGGGATTCATTGGTTGAATTGGAAGAAGCTATGCAAACCCAATAGTGTTGGGGGCCTACGTTTCAGGGTCCTTGAGAAATTTAATATCGCTCTTCTTGCTAAACAATTGTGGAGGTTGATGGACTTTCCAAATTCACTTTTTGCAAGAGTTTTTATGGGTCATTATTTCAAAAATGATAATCCTATCACTATTGCTAGTATTAACTCGCCATCTTATGGTTGGAGAAGTATTATTTCAGCACGGTCGTTGGTAAGTAAAGGTATTATTAGAAGAATTGGTGATGGCCAATCTACCTCAGTAATGCAGGATCCTTGGATTCCTGATGTTGTTCCGAGACCAGCAAAGGGGATTGATCCATGGTTATTCCCAGATTTAAAGGTTGACCAGTTTATTGATTTGATTACTAGTTCTTGGCGTGAGATTCCTTTGCGGTAATTCTTAGTTCCTGAGGATGTTAAATTGGTTCTAGGTCTTCATATTTCTCGCTCTCGACGGTCTGATTTCTGAGGATGGCATTTTTCAAAATCAAGGTGGTATACAGTAAAATCAAGCTATAAGATTGAGGAAACACATTCCTTATCTGTCGTGGGTGCAACAGGCCCAAATTTGGAGATTTTACAAGCTCATGCTTGGAAGTTGAAATGTCCAGCAAAGTTAAGAAATTTTATTTGGCAGTGATCTCTGGTTGTGTGGCGGTTAAAGATAAGCTACAAAGTAGAGGGATAAATTGTGATAATACATGTGTTCGATGTGGGGCGGATGGAGAATCGATAAACCATGTTTTATTCGAATGTCTGCCAGCACTTCAGACTTGAGCTTTATCGAGTATACCTTCAGCTATTAGTTGTTTCTTGGGTCCTTCAGTTTGGTCCAATATTGATTTTTTATTCTAGAGACTACCGGATCAAGCCAATACTATGGTGTTTCCGTGGATTTTATGGCATATTTGGAAGGCGAGAAATGCAAAGGTTTACTCAAATTCAGATAAGGACCCTAGGGATATTCTAAGACAAGCATAATTGGATGCAGCAGAATGGTTTCATGTAAACAAAAAATTTGGACAAAGCTCCGATTGTGCCTTTGTCGATGCGTCTCCATGTTGGAGTGACGTCGTCCGTCCAATTGTGTCAAATCCGGGTTTCACTGGTTATCGTTGTTTTGTAGATGGAGCTTGGCGCACATCAGATAGAGCTTCTGGTATTGGTTGGTTTTGCTTCCCGGACTCAGTGGAGGGTGTATGTCAGGGTGCAACGCCGATACTGAGAAGTTTATCAGCATTACATTCGGAAGTCGAGGCGGTCTTATGCGCAATGCAGTGTCTCCTTTCTCTCAATATCTTGGAGGTTGATCTTGCCACATATTGCTCTAATGTTTTGAAGATGGTGTCTAACCCGGAAGACTGGTCTGCTTTCTCCTCTTATCTAGAAGACTTCTCAAGGTTGAAATCCTCGTTTCTTTACTTCACGATTCATGTCATTCCTCGTGTTCTAAATCATATAAGTGATTTCCTCGCTCGTAGTTTTAGAGGATAAGTTTGTGTTTCAGTTTCTTTGTACTTTTGAAGTTACCTTCTCCTCTTTTAATGACATCTCAAGTTGACAAAAAAAAAAATAGTAAATATTAAAAATTAATAAAGTATGAATTAAAAATGTCAAATAGTAAAAGTATGAATTAACTTTTTTTGGAAATGTTAAGGCAAATAGTAAATGTTACAAGTTGCAAAAAAAAGTATAAATTTATACTGTTGAAAACAGTTTCACTATATTTGGTGTAGTTTTAGTATTAAAACTTTTTTCTTTTCCAACCACTATAAATAATACTAAAGATAATATTATATTATTAAAATTTGTATCATCATATAATAAGTTTTTTGCAAATACTTATTATTTTTTAGTTAATGAATTAATATAAGATCAAAACTGGTTGATTAAAAATACTATTATAATTAAAATATGATTTGTGATGTTTTTTTTTTAGTTTTAGTAATCATTTAAGTCTATATGTTGTTTTAAACCATTAACTACGATATTAAATATTTAAATAATAATTAAAATTATATGTAATATAATTACTTACACTAATGAACATGTATGTAAATGACAAATATTGTTTGTGGAGATGTATATAATATAAAATTAATATAATACAAATTTGATTGAAATATAATAATATTTTATTTTTTACAGTTTTGAACAATATCATACCAAATATAGTGTAATACTGTGACAAAAAAAGGGAATCACACAATAATAGTATCAATTTTAGTGTTGAGTTTGGGAGAAAAAACACTAAAATCAACACTGTTTGAGTATTTTGGTATTGAGTTGGAGATGATTTAAGTATATACTAATTTGTCTAATTATAAGTATGCTAAGCCTTAGCTCCTAACATAAACGAAGAACACAACAATGAGTTTTCAAATCTAATATATAGAGTTGATGTGTTGAGACAAATACTAATTGATGCTTTACAGTGGTGTACGTCGTGTAGAATCTACAATATGACTCCGTACACTTTAATTTGTATTGTTAATATGGCTAACTCTACCTATGCTCCTAATTATTATAAGCCAACTACAAACTTATTATTTTCCAAACAAACTATCTTTATTTTTTGGCGATTCTGATAACTATTTTACTCTCTAAACCTTATAATCTTTTGTCTTTACACCTGAGAATGCAAATGACACATCATTTGGTGGTGGAGCAAACATCTAACCCATATAACTATAGTCACAACACAGTAGTAGAATTAAGATAGATTAATATAACAAAATTCGTAAAATAAATTTTTAATAATTTATAGTTTAGAACAATACACATTTTCCAAAACTATATAACAACTTAAACACATAAAAAAATAACTACAAATATATATATATATATATATATATTCGTCATAATTTAATGTACATGTTCTATTTTACTCTTTTACTCAAACAAAATGTATAAAGCATTCGACAAATTTTATAACTTTATTGTCTTCAAACCAAAACTGGACATTATAAATATGTTACCAATTTTAATATAGTACACAACATTATCCATATTTATGGTTGCATGAGTGATAACGTGAATTTTCGACCAAACATATTAATGAATCAGTAAACTGAAAATCCGCATAATATAAATAAAATCTGATTATATAAATATCGTAGACAACCGTAAGTACATTAGCGAATTTTTTGATATTTTCCTTACGAACAACACCACCAATTTTATATTAATATTTCAGAGACAACATAAACCCGCGCGACCAGAGCATATAGCATCCTAGTTTAGAAATAATCTATAACAACATTTAGTCCAAAAATCAATTATATGGGACAAAAACAACAACAGGAGAACAACGTCTGGAAGTCGACGTTACCTAGATCGATTACTTGAGGATGAAGGGAAACAACAACACATTTTGAAGTTACAAATTTATCCACCAGAAAGATAGCCACATTAAATTTCAATTCCTCATGAGAAGTTTTGAGAAAATCCTTTTGCAATGAGGATGGTTACGTAGAATCCAGTGAGGCCTTATGACTTCACAGAGTGTGGCATGAAGTGAGCCCTGTATGAATATCAATCCACAAAATCTTGATCACTCTCCAAATTCAATAAGAAAGTTACAAACTTAAAGTATTGGCATTGTACCTTGGTGACGTCAAGAGCAGCTTGGATTACGAAATTGGCATAAGGGTCTTGAATAAGAAGATCGAAGTGAGGAACAGAGATGAGTTCACGCACGATCTCAGGACGGCTCTCTGGTGACTGTTTTAAGCATCGTTCTACCATATGACTACTGAATTTCTGTGTTGAGAGCTCTACATAATGCCCTTTCAACTGCGCAAGCATCGTGGCAATAGCATAAAAATCTCCCACTTCTAGAACGACCTGGACTGCGTAGTTCCTGTATTCGATTAAGAAGAAACAGAGTTGTCAAGACTGAATCTCACATACTCATAGGTCGAGAGATTGTTGAATTACCTACCCATAAGGGTCTTGAGCAAGAAAGAGACTGTTTCTTGAGATTTCGGTTACGAGATTCTGTCGTTGTTGTCCAGTGGAATAAGCAATGCACTTTTGTAGCACAAAACATCCATGTCCATGTGTCGCGATATCAATGCAGAACTTTGCAGCATCATCAAAGATGAACTATAAAGAATAAACCAACATGCACAAGAGAAAGATCTCAGCTAAATTTTGATCTTATGAACTAAGTGTGAAAAAGGAAAAGTCTTTGTTCTTTTTACCTCCTTGTCTTCTGTACTAAGGCATTCTAAGCAACGTTGAATTACATGATTCCCATTTAAATCTCTAATAAGAGTGAGAAATCCAGGTTTTAGAGCTGATTTCACCAGATGAATCTGCTTCCTGGTTTTGACTGATTCCACTAATCTCTGCACAACTCGAGTACTTAACCACATACACAAACAAAACGAAGCTTTGCTTAAAATCAAACTGATTACACAGTTAAACATTAATACAAAGAAATTTCTTACCCGTAAGCGTTGAGGGATATCCGAATCAGTTCTCCAGGTGTTGAAGTCACTATGAGTATGATCTGTGTTCTTTGTTCTTCATTGCAAACATGTAATAGCTTCTGTATCAAGTAATTCCCAAAAGGATGTATCATAAGCTCAATAACATGAGGAATCAACTCATTGAAAATGATCATAGAATCTAAAACACATCCATCTTCAAAGATCCTCTGCAATAATCTGCAGCCATGCTGATCTTTAGCCATTAAGTAAACATATCCCTGCGATTCAGACACTTTAAGCTGACTCGGATGCGTGTTACTTCTACTTCTTTGATGATCAAACAATGTCCCAACACTGGTCCTCTGATGAATCTTTGATGAAGGAGAGTAAGTATTAAGAGTCGTTCTGTAACTTTGCAATATAGGATAATCAGAAATATGAATTTGATCCTTTTGATTTGGGAAAAGTGAAGGTTGATCCTTTACATCAACACCAAAAGCAGAGTAAACTCCATTTCGAAATCCATCATCAGTACTACTAGGCTTGTAGTTTCCAACAGTCCTCAGCTGTTCTCGGCGATGAGTCTTGTCTTGTTCTTCTTCTTCTCCGATGTTCAATAGATCAAAACTTTCGCAAAGACAAAAATCATTACAAAACAGGCAACACTTCTTCGTCAGACCAGTCTTAGTCATCATCTCATCGAGTGGAGGAGAACTGAACTGAGGTGAACCGTCCTCAGGAGAACACAAACCGTTTGAGAAGTAACTTGAATGAGAGTAATCAGACGGTGATAACCTACTCGAACTCGGAGATGAGGGGTCACCAAAAATTTCTTTTTGATAACAATGATAGTAAGGAGAGGAGTACAATGATAATGATGGATACGACTTAAAGGAAGCTTCTCCTGATTCACCTCTCATCATCATGTCTGCTTCTCGTATGTTGTACAAAAATTACACAATTCTCAGAACAATAGATCAGAGATCAGAACTAAAAGGCCCACAAATTCCATTGTACAGGAAAGAAAAAAAATGTTAATTATATTTCACCCATCACAATTTAAGGTTTTATGATTGGTTTTCATGGTGTTTGGTGTTTCATGGGTAACGAGCTCACTATCAAGGGAAAGGGAGAGCAATGAGAAGGAAGACAGATTTTTTATCTTTCAAAAGTTTGTGTTTTTTTCTTTAGTAAGCAATTCTCAAGTTTTTAACGTCTTTAACAAGTTAAGCAATACTTCAGTTTTTGTGGGACTTAAGTATGTTTTTATAAATTCTTTATCTTTATTTATAAGTCAATATCTTTAATAGAGTGTGGGATTAAAGTGTGCTAGATTTTCTCATTGTTTGTTACAAGTATTTTTGTATATATTTTAATCAAACTACAAATTATCAAAGAAACAAATGACTTTTAGCCTAGAGGCAAATGTTACGTCCACTAAAGATTGGAGCACTTGCACATCCAAGGATCGAATCCCGCTGTCTTCATTATGTTGAAATTTGGCTAATGAGCCGGCCAGTTGTGAACCGATATTGATAAAAATAAATTTATCAAAAAAATATTTAACTGATAATAATTTGAAAAAAAAATTGATCAAGTTATAAATTTTTATTTTTAAAGAGAACTTATGTTCTGGATGATAAATGATCTAGGAGAGTGGTATAGCCGTATAGGTCCGATAGGATGCTTTTCTATTTACATATTCTAAATAGATAATTAACATTTGAAAAAAATACAGACTTGGCATCAGTGAGTCAGTGACCTCTAAATTAGACAAATAAGCTTATAGATTTTTTTTAAAAACAATGACATGTAGCATTTAAGATTATAAACCTTAATTACCCAACTCTATGGCTTAAGTATCTTGATTTTTTTAATACAATGCTATTTTGTATTATATATTCATATAATGCTTTTAAAATGAGTAGAATATCATATTTGAACTCTAAGTTGACATGTAATTAAGTGCTTCTAGTGTCAATAGTCATTCATATTAAAAAATATGACAATATCGAATGGTAAAACAAAAAGGAGAACCGTAAAAAAAGAAGTCAATTTTAACGACCTTTTAAGGCGTCGTAAGTTCCTATTTTATTTTGAAATTTATTCAACTTTCACAAATTTGCTAATGTAAATACGATTATAGTAAAAAAAAAATTTCAGTCACGACTACAGTAATTTAAATAAGATTTTATTGTTGATCAAGCCAATTTAGATACTCCTTCTGTTTCACAATGTTAAATGTTATTTTTTTTCTTTCCTTTCTTAATTAATTTTTTTGTAATAAATGAGATTAAATTATCATTTTATAAATTTTTTTAACGTGTGTGAAATTTCTAAAACATCTAAAAAGTATATAATTTGTCAATTTTAACGAATAATAATTACATATTAATAAAATTAGTCCACTTTGACAAACGACAATTTATATATGAACTTAGTCAATTTTGTGGAAGAATAATAACACCATGAAAGGAATTAGGAAAACTAATTATAGCTTAATTTTTGTGTGCTATATACATATATATATATATTTTAGCTCACCACAAATGCATAACATAGAATCAGTTAAAACATCAAATTAATTTGGTTTTGAGAAAGAAATGATAGGTAGGTAATTTGTCATTATTATCTTATCTTTACCTTCGTGGAAAATATTGAACTTTCCTTATATTGTCATTTTACATGGATCCTGCAAATTAGGCAGACGATAACATCTGATCATATGCTTTTGGAAATGGGTCCTCCTCCTTAGTCGACAAGTTTCTATATCCAGATAGTAAAATCTGAGTCAAGACATAAAGCATGACTTTGAATAAAATTAACTTGGTTTCCAAATTAGGAAAGATACGAAAGCGGTCGCTTCTTCTGACACAAGCTAAGCTACTTACTTTTTGACCACATCTAATTACGACCTTATGGCTTCCTTCTTGTTACTTCCTCGTCATTTCCTCTCTTCGCGTCACCATCCAAAGTGTCTGTCTCTTAATTAGTCTCCTCGTCAACGTTAAGTCGAGTCAAAGATAATGTTTGCGTCGATAGATCATATTTTGGTGTTTGGGTCAGTAGGCCTGGTTAATATTCTATTTATTGGTTGTTCTTCGGGCCCATTAATGCATATCCTACAAGAAAATCAAATTCACGTGAATTTTCCGAAGTTTAAAGATTTCTTTTTATAACAATTTGATCATTATTTAAAGTTTACTCCAAAAATCCCATCAAACCCCTAATACAAAATTATGACAAATCATTAGTTAGATCATACTAACCACTAAATTTAAAAGAAGTCGACCCGAAATTTAAAATCTTGTAATTACGAAATTTTTAGTCCAAAAAAAAACTTGTAATTACAAAGATAAAAAATACCAAACTTACATGTTTGTTAAACTTACATGTGAGTCATTGTAACAATCGTGAACTTGAAAATCTTTTCCATAGGTGTTTGATTCTGTAAATCTGTTTTATTGTCAATGCTTTCTTGTATGATGCTTCAAGAAGAGTCAAGAACATATACAACCTTTAAATGCATCTAATATCGTTATGCCACGTGGTTGCACAAAGAGGCTACAAAGATCACTTCTTTTAGATGATAATAAATTATGTAGAAATCAATGGCGGCTCAGAGAATATAAAGGATTTTCTGTAATGTTTTGTTTATCAAGCTTTACACAGATAAATACATCGACACTTAACCTACTTTTCTAAGGAGGAATGTTGGAGATAGATATGAGATTCTACTTCAATCTATAGAAAATAATGGACAAAATGCTAAGTATTGAACTCGGTAAGAATATCGAAGTCTCAACTCGGATATTCTTATCAACTCGGAAGAATTCCTTTTCGGAAGCACGCTAAGCTTGAAGGAAGTCGGATGACACGTCAATAAGCAAAGAAATAGAAATTTTCCTATTCCGACATGGAAAATTTTCGAAAATCTAGCAAGAATCTTCTAGATACGATCTTATTCCAAGAAATTTGTATATTTTCTTTCATTCAATCTACTTTGTAACCGCCTCTATGATCTATAAATAGAGGAGCGGATCCTTCAAAAAGGGGGATCGACTTTTTACACACACACACACATTAAGCTAATAGACTCTACTCGGCAATCATTTTCTTCTTTGCAATACACTTCTTTTCTTCAAAGCTCTCAAGAATCCTTGCCCAATCTTCCCTCTCTTTTATCAGAATTTTGGATTTACCCCTTTGTGCTAGACCCGGTTCGAACAGTTGGCGCCGTCTGTGGGAAAGACATCGAAGGAATTCTTTACACAGGAGCAAGGAGTACACTCAAAAAGAAGGATAGTTAAAGACGAAGTAACCATCAACTCACCATAAAGGAGGGACCTTAACCTCCAAGAAAACACTGATCCAACTCTCAGATCATCCTTAAACTCTATTCAAACTCAGGAGGAGAATCGAGAAGACTCTCGAGAAGTTGCTGTCCTCCCCGATCCGCTTCAAGGACCACTTTCGATCAAAAATCTGGTGCGTAACATGACAGCGCAATACGAGGCTTCTGAACGAAGAAACTCAGAGAGATTCGACAGAATTGAGTCTCGGCTAAACGAGAGTAGCCTCCCATCTACGCAAAACAACAGGCCGGATGGAGAAGTATTGGCTAGCGTCCAGAGAATCCTATTTGGAGTAGTGTCGAGTCCACAACCAACCATGGCAGTCTACAACTCAGAACGCGCTAGGACAACAAGCGTCAGCTACAATGGATGTAGCAGTTGTATATAGAATGATGGAGGACATGAGGTCTCAATTCCATCAAGCTACCAGCTCAGCACCACAGATTGGGCGAATCTTAGCTCAAGCTCAAAACTCACCTTTCGCGTCATGACTAAACAGGGTCTCAGTAAACCGAGGACCGATAATAAGGTGTCCAACGTACGACAGGACCACTGATCCGATCGAATTCATGAGCGCTTTTAATGTCATGATGAACGGGACAACTTACAATCCCAACCAGGAGGACACGACATACTGTCAACTCTTCATCGAGAATCTAACCAGCGATGCCCTGCTATGGTTCACCAAGTTACCAACTGGGTTGATCGAAAGCTTCAATCAACTTGCCAAGATGGGAGTGTATTGCTTCATGAACAACTTGGCAAGAGTGGAAGTCAATGTAATCATGGGAGGATTACAATTTTGTGACGACACTATAAGATCGATCAAGAGGTACGAGCGGAAGGTTGTATTAGTAGTCAACCTTGATCTAGTCGAAGAAAGCTTAGGAGCGGTTGATTCGAAAATTACATTCACCGCCAAAGATGTCAAAGGAGTAAACTTCCCACATAACGATCTGCTAGTCATAAAATTACGAATAGCTGACTGCGACGTATCTCAGATTCTCATCGATACAAGTAGCTCGGTAGATCTAATCTTTAAGGAGACGTTGGATAAGATGGCTTTACCAGACGCACGACTCAAACCAGTGGAGAGAACACTGACTGCGTTCAACGGAAGTAAAATAAATGCAATCGGAACTATCAAGTTAGCAGTCTGAGTTATTGGAATCACAAGATAGATCAAATTCTTGGTGGTAGATAAACCGTCAATCTATAATATAATCCTTGGAACATCTTGGATTCACGCGATGAAAGCGATCCAGTCAAGCTACCATCATTGTGTGAAGATACCGACAAGTGAAGGAGTTTACACGCTTCGAGGAGATCAAAAGATGTCTCGGAATTGTTTTATTGCCGAGTTAAAATTACAAAACGAGTCCTGCATGATCACGACAACTGTGAGAGGCAAAGCATTGTCAGAACCTCCCGTTCCAGAGAAGCCAGACCAATCTAGCGTCGAACTTGTCAATATCGACCTAATAGACTCATCTAAATGCATCAGCATTGGGGTCAATTTGAGTAAGTATATTCGAGACAAGTTGATCCAACTTTTGGAACAGAACGTAACGACATTTGCCTGGACAGTCAAAGATATGCCTGAAATCAATCCGAAGATTGCGAGCCACAGATTGAATATCGATTTGACTTACAAGCCCATCAAGCAAAAACGAGGAAAGCTAGGGCCAGAAAGGACAAAGGCTGTAATTGATGAAGTCAGAAAGCCAATCGACACCGGGTCAATCATCGAAGTTCAATATCCAGAATGGTTAGCTAATCTGGTAGTCATTCCAAAGAAGAACGGGAAGTGGCAAGTCTGTGTGGACTTCACCGACCTCAACAAAGCGTGTCCAAAGGATTGTTTCCTATTGCTAAATATCGACAGAATTATCGAAGCAATTACCGGAAACGAAATCCTTTCATTTATGGACACCTTCTCGGGATATAATTAAATTCGGATGCATCCCGACGATATGGAGAAAACTTTGTTTATCACAGAGTGAGAAACTTATTGCTATGAAGTGATGTCATTCGGTTTGAAGAATGTCGGAGCGACTTACCAACGATTGATCAACAAGATGTTTGCCGACCAACTGGGACAAACAATGGAAGTTTACATAGACAAAATGCTAATCAAGTCTCTGAAAGCAGAAGATCACGTCGACCATTTAGCGAGTTGCTTTCAAACTTTAAACGAGTATCATATGAAGCTCAATCCTGCAAAGTGCACATTCGGAGTAACCTTGGGAGAATTTCTTGGTTACATAGTCACTCAAAGGGGAATCGAAGCAAACCCCAAACAGATTAAGGCGATCCAAGAGCTACCTTCTCTAAAAAACAAACGAGAAATTCAAAGGCTAACCGGCCCAATAGCCGCCCTAAACTGATTCATCTCGCACTCAACGGATAATTGCCTTCGGTTCTACAACTTGTTGCGAGGAAATAAAGAATTCAAGTGGGATGAGGAGTGCGAGAATGCTTTTTCCGAGTTAAAGGAGTATCTTTCAACTCCACCAATTCTTGCGGAACCTGAAGACGAAGAACTATTATACCTATACATTGCAGTATCAGCATCAGCAGTGAGTAGCGTGCTAGTTCGAGATGACAAAGGAACTCAGCACCCAATTTTCTACACAAACAATTCTTTGGACGTAGCGGAGTCCAGATACTTAACTACGGAAAAACTCACGCTAGCAGTAGTAACCTCAGCACGGAAGTTACGACCTTACTTCCAGTCTCACACCATCATAGTGTTAACAAACCACCCGCTACGAACGATACTACATAGTCCAAATCAATCTGGAAGATTGATTAAGTGGGTTATCGAGTTAAGTGAGTACGACATCAAGTTTAAGGGAAGAATAAGCGCAAATTCTCAAGTATTTGCTGACTTTCTAATTGAACTGGCTCCCGAATTGGAACTTTTAGAGTCAGACAAAGTTCTTCAAACTTGGAAGATCTACGTTGACGGATCGTCATCACAATACAGCTCGGGAATCGAAATCCCGCTTGAGAGCCTGATACGAAAAATCTTGGAGCAATCTTTTCAACTCACGTTTCCAGTGTCCAACAGCGAGGCGTAATACAAAGCATTGATTGCAGGGATCATATTGGCTAAAGAGATTGGAGTAGCCAAAGTCGAATGTTATTGCGATTCCTAACTAGTAGTTAACCAAGTGAACGGAGGCTATGATACAAAGAATGATTGGATGGAAGCATACCTCAAAGTCGACAAAGAGTTGACAAAGGATATGAAATTCAAAGTAAACAAAATTTCCTGGTCTGAGAACACTTCAGCTGATGCCTTAGCAGCTATCGCATCCACGACAGATCCCGTTCAAAGTCAAATAATACCAGTTGAATGTATAAAGATACCATGTATAAATTTATCGAAAAGAGATGTTGAACTTGTCTGGGCGATTACCGATACTCCAGATGACTTTGACACCGAGATACTAGATATTGAGCAGTCCAACAAACATAAGATTGATTGGCGAGACGAGATCCTTGCATAGATTATGGATGGAGAAACGCCAGAGGACAGATGGGACTCTCATCGACTCAAGGCCAAGTGCGCTTTCTATGCCCAAGTCGATGGAAAGTTGTATCAATAAAGTACAAACAGAATCCTCCTTACTGGCATCCACGGTAACAAAACCAACGAAATCATTAAGAAGACACATTATGGAGCCGGTGGAAATCACAACAGTGGAAGATCACTTGTGCACAAAATCCAAACTCTCGAGTACTATTGGCCGACAATGGCAAAGGATTGTGCGCAATACGCAACCAAGTGTGACTGATGTCAATGACATGGGCACATCATCCATGCCCCAACTAAAGAGCTAACTCCAGTAATTATGCCATATCCGTTTATGCGATGGGCAATGGACATAGTCGGACCATTGCCGTCATCTCGGCAAAAGCGCTTTATGCTTGTCATGACGAATTACTTCTCAAATTGGGTTGAGGCAGAGGCTTATTCTCACATCAAAGACAGAGACGTAGTCAAGTTCCTGTGGAAGAACATCATCTGCTGACATGGGCTACCTTGCGAGATTGTGACAGACAACAGATCTCAATTCATCTCAGCAAAATTCACTAACTTTTGTTCCAAATGGAACATCCAAGTGAGCAAATATACTCCTCGAAACTCACAAGGAAACAAACAAGTAGAGGCGACGAACAAGCAAATTATAAATTGTATAAAGAAAAAGCTTTTAAAAAGAAAAGAAATTGGGGTTCCGAGTTAGATGGCGTGTTATGGTCACATCGGACAACACCAAGATGCTCAACTGGATGAACTCCTTTCTCCCTTTGTCACAGAATGGAAGCAATGGCCTCAGCAGAAGTAATGGTACACACTTTGCGCCGAGAATGTTTTCCCGAAGATGAAAGTTTAAACAATAAAGCAATGGAAACTAGTATTGACGACTTGGAGGAAGAACACAACGAAGCACTTCTCCGAGTGTAGAACTATCAACAACAAGCCGCAAAGTACTACAATAAGAAAGTTCGTGGAAGACACTTTGCAGTAGGAGATCTAGTACTCTAAAAAGTGTTTGAAACACGGTTAAACTCAACGGGAGTAATTTCGGCGCCAACTGCGAAGGGCCATATATCATCTGCGAAGTCGTAAAACCAGAAGTCTACAAGATCGCAACTATGGAAGGATAGATGATTCCATGAAGTTGGAACTTCATCAACTTGAAACGGTATTACTATTGAAGACACGCCAACTCGACGACTTAGGTGCATTACTTGATGCATCCTCATTTACTTAATTATGTAATCAGAAATACGTCTTGGCTTGATCCCTGCGGGATGCAGCTAAAACTAAATAAAATTTTCATAACTTCCCATCTCGGGTTCGGCAAAAAAAAAGACGAGTTACACCCTAACTCCCAAAAAAGACGAGATCAAATTTTTGCGAAAACTGAGTAAAACTCTACATAGTCTCACACAGAATTTGCCGAGATGAAATTCTCGAAAAACACTCAAAGCCGAGTCTTAAAATCTTGCTGGGTCAAAAAATTTCGTTTTATATAGCCGAGTCCTTAAACCTCGCACGATACTAAGCCGAGTCATAAAACTTCGCTGAGACAGAATTCTCATTAATAATAAAACCAAGTCTCAAACCCCACCTAAGCCGAGACCCAGTTTCTCGTAAATCTTAAAACTGAGACCGAGTTCTCGCAAACAAAATACAAGATCTAATTCTCGCATTTAGCTGAGACCAAGTTCTCGCAAACACGAGATCAAATTCTCGCAAAAAAATAAAGGATAACTTTGTACAGATCCTCAACAAAGACAAAACATAGTTTTGTATAGAATTACGAGATCAAATTCCTGCCAAAAGACAAAGCATAGCTTTGTACAGATTCTTTAAGGTAAAATCTTCAACACAGATGAAACATAGTTTCCTACAGAATTACGAGATCAAGTTCTCGCCCAAAGACAAAGCATAGCTTTGTACAGATTTTCTGAGGTAAAATCCTCGATGAAGACGAAACATAGTTTTGTACAGAATTACGAGATCAAGTTCTCGCTAAAAGACAAAGCATAGCTTTGTACAGATTTTCCAAGGTAAAATCCTCGATAAAGACGAAACATAGTTTCATACAGATTTGCGAGATTAAGTTCTCAAATAAAGACAAAACATAGTTTTGTACACGTAAACAAAAATTTTCTCAATAAAAACAAAAGCAACATTGCTATGAAAGTTATTTCCAAGGTCAAAATTCTTAAAACTTAAATTGAGTCTTAAAATCTCAGCTTTAAATGCCAAACAGTGAAATTTCTCTGACTAACAAACGGGATCGAACTCTCAAACTTAGGAGAGAAACTTAGGTAACGCGCGAAAACAAGAAAAGACCTCGGGAATTAAATTTTGTACTTGTCTAGTTATCATACAAAGTTACAAGACAATTTTTTGACAAGTTCTCATGTTCGGATTTCAAAGTTGAAACAAATTAGAATATCATGTTAACAAAATAACAACGTTGTTCATTATACAGGTAAGTAATTACAAGGCAAATGCCGATTACAAGGATCAAAGAGATGATTAAGAAAAGCTGAACTACAATTACAAGAATCAAAGAGATGACTTATAAAAAGTCAAACAGTGGTTACAAAAATCAAAGAGATGACTTATAAAAAGCCGAATGGTGGTTACGAGAATCAAAGAGATGACTATGAAAAATACAAAAATTCAGACAAAAAAGAGAAAAACTAATTCCTAGTCTGATCATTGCTATTCGACGCTCCCCCAATCTCGAAAATGGGAACGACCAAGTCTCCAGGATGTAGCGACGTCAAGTTCTCCCTGTTGACAATTTCCTTGAACTTGTTCACCTTAACAGTCATCAATTCAACAACTGATGAAGGGATGTTAACGCCCCGAGCGGAAAGTAATTGGAGAACATTCGTTCACCCAAGATATTGGGCATAAGAAAACCGACTTCTAGGTTCGTATCCAAGTCGTTAAATCAAGCAGCAATTCAGTTGAAGCGTTCAGTAAATTGATCGTGAAGATCTTGGAAGATCTTCTTCTTCTCATCATTTAGAACCTGGCGAAGTCGGGAGTTAAAGTTCTCCTTTATAGAGTCCAACTCGGTCTGAAGCCCCTGGAGCTTTTCATTGGCCTTCTCGGTCGACTTGAAAGCCGTGTTCTGATCTGACTCAAAACACTTAAGCGACTCCGTCAAAGCCGCATTCTGTTCCACCAACAGAATGATGTTATCATGCTCTCTCTTCAACTCATCTTACACGTGAGCGAGTTCCTCTTCGGTGGCAGTAAGTCGGGACCTCACCTCCACTGCTTCAAGTTGAGTTTTGCCAGCTCGGCTAGAATTCCTCTGGACATTTCCATCTGGGTTAGCACAGAATCTCTTGCGCTGCATTATAATGCTGTTAAAAAAGGCGATGAACTACAAAGACTTCGAAAAAACAGAGTTAGAAGATTTAAAACGGAAATAACAATGAAACTGAACTCGGAAAAAGAACTCACCTGGAACAGCAAATACGCAGCCTCTTCGTATTCCTCCTGATTCTCCATTTGATCCGGAGAAGGGAGACGCTCTAATGAAGTCCTGATTTGATGCATCAGATCAGTATAGTCTGTTCGAAACTCCAAGATCGATTTAGATCGGAGTGGTTGTGGGTAAAGCGGAAGTCGGGAACGTTCCTTCCTCTCCCTCGAGAAACACTAGAAGCACCACATCGAGTAACGACTCCAGGAGAAGTAATCGTAGGCGGATCAGCCCTTGACCTTTTCACAGATTGCGAAGTTCCACGACCAGAACTTAAAGGGACTTCAACAATATCTCGAGTCGGTGCGGAAGAAGATCGGGTAACCCTAGAAGATCCCCCATAAGAACGTGCCTCCATTCCATCAAGAGCAACGTTCAAACACTCCTCGACGTTTGGAAGTGCAAAATCATCAAGACCCATTTTTCGCTTGAGAAAAGTGTTTGAAATATGTAAGAAAACTTTTGAAAGTCGGAAGAAAACTACGAAGAAAGAAATAAAAATGAAGTCGGAAAGATTTATCGCAACAATGAAGTGAATGGTAAAAGAAGGATGGTGCGGTATTTGTAGAAATTTACCGGAAACCAAAACAACACCAAACAGTAATAATTACTCAGCGGGTGGAAACCGAGGCGATCGCCTTAGTAACCCAATCAAAGAATGACACGTGGAGTGAAGATTCTAGAAGCGGAGAAACTTTCCGACTCGGAAACAATTTTCCGAGTCTGGGGGGGACAATTGTTGGAGGTGGATCTGAGATCCTATTTTGCTCCATGGGAAACAATGGACAAAATGCAAAGTATTGAACTCAGCAAGAATATCGAAGTCTCAACTCGGATATTCTTATCAACTCGAAAGAATTCCTTCTCGGAAGCATGCTAAGCTTGAAGGAAGTCGGACGACACGTCAGCAAGCAAAGAAATGAAAATTTTCCTATTCCGACATGGAAAATTTCCGAAAATCTAGTAAAAATCTTCTAGATATGATCTTATCTAGAAATTTGTATATTTTCCTTTATTCAATCTATTTTGTAACCGCCTCTATGATCTATAAATAGAGGAACGGATCCTTCAAAAAGGGGATCGACTTTTTACACACACACATTAAGCTAGTAGACTTTACTCAGCAATCATCTTCTTATTTGTAATACACTTCTTTTCTTCAAAACTCTCAAGAATCCTTGTCCAATCTTCCCTCTCTTTTATCAAAATTTCGGATTTATCCTTTTATGCTAGACCCAATTTAAAAAATGAAGAAAAATGATTTACACAATGAATAAAAACGATATATGCTAACAAATTAGACACACTACATACAAGATATCTATTGATTGTGCCTTGTGCTCAAATGGCCTTGAATCTCATTCCACGTGCCTTTTTTTTCCTGCACCTTCTCCACTATTACTTGGGCTCTAAATGGTATTAGAGGAATTTGAGGAATGGTTTGGAATCGAGCTTAATTTTCTGTTGTGTTATTTCCTTTTTATTGTATGTTTATTTTATGCATCGTGTTTTTTCTTTTTTGGTCGGGTTTATGCATCATGTTTTTGCACTAACTAATTTTTTTTTCGTTTGTTTTTTTTTCATTAATTAATATTTTACATGCATTCAGTTTTGCATCTAGTAGTATTACTTTAGTTAGTTTTTCATTTGTGTATTTTGTTAGTTATATTATGCAAGAGATGCTGTAAGAGACAAAAAAAAAAAAAAATCATAATCCTATTTGGGTAATGTAATTTCATTCGTTTTTTTTTTGAAGAAAATAAGATTTTGATTTTGGTTATGTTTTATATAGTAACATAAATCTTAGGTTTCATTAGTTAGTTAGTAATATGTATTAACCAAAATATTATTATGATATAACTTTTATAAAATACCTTTAATTGTTATTTAAGTTTTTAAATATTAATTAGTTGTTCTAGATTTTTTTTAAATTCAATAATTCTATGGAATACAGTATTATTTATTTCTTACAAAACTAATATTTTAAATTTTACAATTCAAAATCCAGCCACATTCCACTGCAACTATTTTTTTTAACTTATTCCGCTACATTCTGCAAAAAATTAAAATAAAATAATTTTGCTAGATTTTGCATTTTTACAAAATTCAGCTGTTATAATTTGCAAGCTTGATTGCCTCTTGCTTCATAAGTTTATCCAAATCTTCATCTTGATCTCCTTGTAGCTAGCACCTGAATACTCTGCCATCAGCAGCACCACCCAACGTCGCAGGCCCCAATTATTGTCAAGCTATAGCTTAGAACTCTACAAAAAAATTTGAGTTATTGAGTGACTATAACTATTAGTAATAATTTGTGACGTTTTACATACAATTTTGTTACCAATTTTATTTGTTATGAATCATAGTGACTCCATTCTCTAACGATCGGTAAAAAAAAGTTACTAGATTTATTTTTCACAAGTATATTGTGACGTTTTTGTTACCAATATGCATTTGTGACATTTGTATTGTAACCATTTACAAATCGTCACAATTTCAAAATAATATCTTTATATTGTTACGAATATGTTTTATTATTACGATATAATACGTATCAATATAATTTTTTTTTTGTAGTGAAAGAACAATCTACTCGTCTAGATAGAACATAACTCTTGTATCTTCTCATTTTCAGCCACACCAGCAGCTCAAATTTGCTCCACCTTGATTCAAAATCGCAGATATAAGAAAAAAAATCGAAGGAAGAAGAAAAGGGAAATCGAAAAGCAAGGCTGTCTCGAACAAATTAGAGGCCCTATGTTTCAAATTCAAATAGGCCCTATATTATATAACTTTATTAGTTAATACATTCACAAAAAAATTACTTATAAAAATATTGATATAAGAAAACTCCAATATACACAATTACAATGTTTAAACCAAATCTAGTGGTTCTTTTAGCACATTTAGAAGCAAAATCATCAATTAAATTTTCTACGTCTAATTCTTCTAAAAAACCATTTTCGGTTGCCATTCAAGCTACATCGTTTAGTCTTTTTTTGTGACATAGTTGACCGCAACTATGACTTCAACAACTTCAATTTTGAAAAACTCTTTTCTGCAGAAGCAACAGTCACATGAATAGTTAATAAAATTCTATATGCAATTGTTATATTTGGAAAAAAATTATATATTTTCAAAATTTCTAACACATCTACTGCTTCTATACTATCATGTGGTAAAAACTCTTTAAATAGTTTTATTTCAAGAAAAAGTTCATAACTATTTATATCTAATAACTCACATTTCCTTAAAACATTTTCTAGATGAGTACAATTTTGTTGTAGACTCATATCATCTAATGATTTTAACTTAGCTGAATTACACAAAAAACCAAAAATATTATCCTATAACTCACATTACTCAACCTTTTACTTAATGAAACAATAGCTTGATCTACAATATAAAGAAAATATTCAATTCTAAAAGTATCTTAGCTGATAACAAAGGTTTAATACTATCAATTTCATTATATTGTCTTTCTCTACGAATTTTACATTTTTCATGGAAACACATGTTCAATATCAATTTCATTAGAAATCTCTTTAGCAACAATCAAAGGATTAGGAAATACAGTTCCCTAAAATTTTTGAAAAATGAAACTATTTTTTACCTTTTCCACTGCAACATTAATTAACATGTCTTTTGATTGTAATTTTTGCTGACTAAGTTTACAACAAGTAATATATCAAACCAAATAACTATAACTAACAAAAATTCAAAATTCTCAATTTTATGATGTATTGCCAAAGATTTAGCTGCACTTTACATTAAAGGATCATCATCGGTTTCAGCTACTTAAAATAAAACTTCTCTTATATAAGAAAATTTGTAATCATACCTCTTTGATGCTTTCCAAATGACTTTCCCAACATTTAGTGGATAATAATTTTAAAGTTAAACCTTTAACATTTTCTTTTAAAATATCACACTTTTTTTTTTGTAGATTTTGCAAATAAAGTATATAAACATTGTATTAATCCAAAGAAATCTCTTACCTTGACGGATGAATTTCCTATGTCACACAAGAGTAAATTGAGACTATGACAGCCACATGGAGAATAAAAAGCTCTAGGATTCAAATCCAAAGGCCTTTTTTTTTTTAACACCTTGATGCTTACCTTTCATATTTGCTCCATTATCATATATTTGACCTTGCACATTATCAAGATCAAGATCTAAAGAAATTAACATATTTTGTAAAACTTCAAAAAGTCCTTGTCCGGTTGTATCATTTACTTTCAAAAATTCAGCAATAAATTCTTCTACTTTAAAAGAATCCGACTTAATAATTAAGGACATTTGTTCTTTGTGACTAACATCGAGAGTGCAATCTAATATCACAGAAAATATTTTATTTTTAAAAAATTTTTATAATTATTTTAGATTTACTCTGAAAAGAAATCAACAAAATTAACTCATTTTGGATACTCTTACTAAGATAATGTTGATGAATACGACTACTATTAATATGAGTAACATGCTCTTTCATTATTGGATCAATTTCAGCCAACATTTCTATTAACCCCAAAAAAATTACCATCATTATTTTGCTATAATTTTTCCACTTGTTCCCCTAAATGCCAAAGTATGTTTTACAATAGCAATAATTCTAAATAACGCTTTTTTCCAATATTCTTTTTATTTCATAAGTTGTTCTTGACATACTTTGTCAATAATTTTATCTTTTTAGATTTATGTTGTAACTCAATCCAAACAGCCATATTACATATATGATCTCTACTTTGTTCATGTTGATATAGTCTTTCACTAAAATGTCTCCACTACAAAACATTCATTCACTAATTGACATTTTCTTAAAAACTCTTACAACAAAATTAAAAAACTTTATCAAGTTCGTTAGAATAGACAAGCCAATTTCTATCACATAATTTACCATTTGGTAATTTTTTATTTAAGAAGATGAACAAAATCTCTAACCAACTTTGTTCTTAAGACTTTCTACAATAGATAAATCTCGTCTAGGATCATTTCTTGCTAGAATATCTATAGAATTTTGATCAAGAGCATCCCAATTTCTAGGATCATAAATATAAAAAAAAAAAAAAATTATCATGAATTTTACTTTGTTCATTTTCATTACTATTGATCTCATTTTCGGTTCTCACATCTTCCTTATTATTATCATTATTAACATTATCATCATGGTGAATTATTTCTTAACCACTTCTAGGATCTTTAATAAAAAATATATCAAGTGTTTCTTTTTAAGTTTTTATTAAATTTTCTATTTTTCCTTTTTCTTTTCATTTTCATAACTTGACTTTTGCTTCATAACTATAAATAAATATATAACCTGGAAAAAGAGCTGATGAAGTTGTATGTATATATGAAACTACTCCAAATATGAATTATTTATCTTCAAAAAATGATTAAAGAAAACTATCAATAAATTTTTAAATGAAATACTACAATTACATAAAATTAGAAGAAAAAAACATAGTAATATTTTTATACCTCTTTCCTAAGATTGATGAATTTGAAACTCACGAAATATACAATTACTCTTGAGCAAAATGTAAAAAAAAAAAAACTATGATAATTGTAGTAATTATTTTTTTGGTTCTAAACACAAGCCAAAAAGTTGTATATACAATTGCTAAATATATAGTGGTCAAAGATGATTCTAGATACACTCATCTAATGTTCAAAATTTTGATATTAAATTAATTAAAATTAAAATTAATTATTGCAAAGGAAAGCAACGATTATATATATATATATATATATATAATTTTGTGGTAATTAAATTGGAAAATGATCAAGAAAAATACGAATTTTTGGTCATTTGTCAAATTGAGTATAAACTTTCATATTTATCAAATTATATGCAAATATTTGTTGACTTTGCCAATTTAAAACCCATTTTAGTTAACTTTAACTTTTATCTAATAATCACTAACAAACGTTTAATACTGTTAAGTGACCATCAGAAATTTCTAAAAAAAGAAAAAATAGCCAAATCTCTAAATTATTATTTCTTTCTTCGTTCTTTAGTGTCCCTAGTTCTCTATATAACTCGTAGAGAACTAGTCATAAGTTAAAGTTGACTAAAATGAGATTTAAAATTGGCAAAGTCAATATTAAATATGGCAAATATGAAAGCTTGTATTTTATTTTTGTCAACCTTATTATTATGATTGGATCGACAAAGCCTGATCCATAGCCAAATTCTATATCATAAAATTCCTTTTTATTTCCCTAGCATCTGGGAGGAATTGAACTCGGGTGTCTGAGGATTTGTAAAGTGACCACTACCACTGGACCATCTGTCATCAGAAAAGTATTTTAATTTAGTACACATGTAAATTAGTGTTTGTTTTGGCAAAATTTCTTCTTTTTAGACCATTTCTCTTTTTGCCGAGTTATCCTGAGTCTGGGAATTATGTTGTAACCGGAATTAGCACATAAGGATTTATATCATCGTGAGTCAAATTCTTTATTTATTGAATATGTTTGTAAGATAAATACAACAGAGATTATTCTAAATAATCCTTTAAACTGGCTAGACTAGAAATCTACGTTACTCCGTCGTTTTCACTCCGTTCTCTTATGTAGCTTCAAGTTTTTTGGGTGCAAAAAATGGTCCTTCTCATTGATTGAGCACCTATTTATAGCTTCAAACCTCCTCTTTCTCTTGATAAGAATTCGAATATATCCATATAACCTAGAATCTTATCTCGAATTTTAGAGAATCTCATTCTAGAATATTCTCTACATCTTTCTAAGCTTCATCTTATTTGACCAAAATGAACCTTCTTTTTATGGGTTAAGTTTGATATATTTTTAGGATGAGGCCTACATCCAACAAATTAGGATGATACAACTCTAATTATTCAAGACACCGGATTTAATTTTCCTCGCTACACTAATAGAACCGTTTCCCTTTTTACAAGTATACGAACTTACAAAAGATACAAAAACAGAGTAAATTTCAAATAAGTAAACTAAAAAACATTTGACGAAACCAAATTATTTTTTTTCTTTTCACACTAATATTATATATAACCTTACACCACACGAAAAGAAGAAAAAAAGTGTTAATTTTACGAAAGGATTAATGATGATCACTTTTTCCAGCTTCGACTTCGAAACAGAGGATCTTGTATTCCGCCGACAACCCAAGTTTCCTTGGCGATGTCTGAAGAGAGTTTGTAATAATTAGTGTCGTAACTCATCACCATCAAATTCTTCGTATTTTCTTCCTCCATCAATGATCTTAGATCCTTCTTCTTTCTCACTGTCTCCTTCTCTTCTTCTTCTTCGCTCTGTTTCTCAGTGTTTTCACTTTCTCTGTTATCATATTCCTCTGTTTCTTCTTCTTTCTTCTTCTCTTCTAATTCTAACCAATTCTTCACCGGAGCAGATCTACACCGCATCAGCAACAATGCGTTTGGCGGCGGAACCGCAGTTTCTGCATCCAAAAACGTGTTTTCTTTAACATCCACGCACTCTTCATTGTTCTGTTTTTCGTGTAGAACCATAAACCATTTCGAGAACACTGTTCCAGAGCTTTCATCTTCATCTTTCCCGTCCCTTTCCTCTTCTTCTTCTTCTTCTTCTTCTTCTTCTTCATCATCATCTGAGATTAAATCTACAGGAGGAAACGCACCGAAACACCGGAAATCAAACCGGAGATCGCGAAGACAAGTCAAAAATCCCATCACATCTTTCTTGATCCCAAAGAATTTACTCGCTGATTTGCTTTTATGTATCTTCTCGATCTCCGCCATTAAAGACTGCCAGTTTTTGGTTCCACCATCACGTTTGCTTGGCCTCACTTTAATTTGACCAGCACATGTGACTTTCGGAGACGTAGGTTCTGCTATTTCCTCACCACCACGATTCTGACGGACTCCGCCGTTTCCAGAGAGCTTACTGAGGCTGCGGCGGTGGTGGGAAGCATTTTGACGGCGGCTAAAGGAATGAGAAATCGAAGGGCTACAGATTTGTTTAGAAGGTAAAGACAAATGAGTTCTTGAAGGGAAACAAACCATCAAATCTACAGAGTAACCTGAAGATTTTCCTCCTCCTCCTCTAATCATCTCTTTTGATTTTCTCTTCTTCTTCAATTGTTTGTTAGATATATCATATATATGATCGATCTCAAAGAGGATGGTTTAGCTTTTTATGAGTTTATTGGTTTAATATTTGCTTTCTTTTCTTTTCTCTTTTTTTTTTTTTAATATTTGTTGTTTATTTAGCCTTTTTGTTGACAGCTTCACAAGCTTTAGCTTTTGAGGGAAAATAATACTTTCTTTTTTATATTAAAACTATTAAAAAATTGATAATCATTATGTGGTTTTGAATAATACTATCGAGTGTCAACCTTGTATAATGGTCGAATAATAATTTCGATAATACCCGCGTTATAACGTGAGATTCGATTGTTTTTTTTGGTTTTCTAAATCGTGTTTATTTAGCTTGTTAGTTCCGTGTTGATATTTCAAAATATTGTTTTCCAATTGTTGTTTTTTCCAAACCAAAATCGATCTAAATTAGAGAAACCGAACCGACAATATACTCAAATGGTTCTAAATCTATGTATCCGAAAAATTAAATCCGAAGAAGATTCGAAATCAAATCAAAAATCATTTTTTTTGCTTTTTAGAGTTTTTCTATTACTTTTTTAATTTTAAAATTTTATATAACCAAACCTCGGTTTATACCGAAGTAAATTAGATTAACCGAATCTGACAAAATACCAAAATGTTTCCTAAATATATGTATATGGAACATTGAATCCAACCTGTACCAAAACCGAGTCAATAACCAATATATTTTTATTAAATTTTAATTTCTTAAAGTTTTTTCCATTAAATTTTATTAATTTTGAATTTTTGTATTAAAATCTGTAACAAAATCTATCTTAACCTATTTTTAAAGGTTGTTACTAATTTTAGGTTAAATTTTATCATAAAATTTAAAACATACTCTAAATGAAAGTGTCCCGACTTAATATATNAATAGTCTAAATGAAAGTGTCTCCCGCTTTAATATATAAGACTACGATTATACCCACACTATAGCTTGGGATTTGATTATTTTTGCAACCGTGTTTATTTGGTTCCTAAACCCGTGTTGATATTTTGAATGTTGTTTTAGAGGTCCAAAATCCGAATCGAAATTAACCTGAATTAGAGAAACCGAACCCGAACCCGAACCAAACATGATAAATTACCTTAATAGATCTTAAATATGTGTATTTGAAAAACCAAACCTAAACCTAAGCCTGAATTAAATCAAAAACAATTTTTTTTAGAGTTTTTCTATTAAATCTTTTTTAATTTTGAAAATCTATATATAAATACTCGAACCCGAACTCGATCTATACCGGACCAAACTCTATCCAAACAATAAAAATATTTGGATAAATCTTAAATCAAAATAAGGAAATACCGAATTAGATGAACTGAAGCCGATAGAATANATCTTAAATCAAAATAAGGAAATACCGAATTAGATGAACTGAAGCCGATAGAATACCAAAATGTATCCTAAATCTATATACCAGGAAAATCGAATCTAAATCAGAACCAAAACCGAATCAATAACCAAATTTGTAACCGATTTTTTTTGTTTTAGCTTTTTAAATGTTTTTTCATTAAATGTTTATTAATTTAGTTTTTTTTTAAATAAATATCTATAACAAATCCTATTTTAAGCCTATTTTTAAAGGTTGTTACAAATTATATATTAATTTTATACTATAGTTTATAATATAATCTAAATGAAAGTGCCTCCCGCTTTAATATATCAACTATATATTTGTTTCATATTTTCTACGTTGCTTACATAAATTTTATAGGTTTTTTTATTAAGCAATGTTAATGCCCAAAATCTACATTTTATTGTAGAACACGTATACGAATGTGTGACAATGGTGATGGTCGATGATCAAGTTGCCATATAATGGGAAATTTTAAAAGTGTTCATTTTCAACTTTACAATACAGATTAAATGAATGCAAAAAAGGATGCTAAGATATATTTTTTTTCTAGTCCAAGAGTGCTGAATTGATGAATAAGCTTCATCTTCAATTCGATTTAGAAATCTCTTCTTGCGAACTATTTTTTCTTCTTATATTTAAATTTTGTTTTAGAATAAGTATTGTTTGATATTTTCAATACTTATCTTTGATTAATAATGAATTTTATCCATACGCTGTAGATATATGAAGTCCCATTAAGTTATTAGAAACTGAAGAAAGATATATAGATGAGAGTACAAATGACATATTAATTCTTTTTTCATTTGTTTGAAAAGTGTTGAGTAAGCTTTCAACATGTTTACTTTAAGTCCAAGAAGTCTAACAACAAGTTGGTTATAGACACGATAGGCTTAGAGGAAGTTTTCTATTTTGTAATAGGGAAAATGTAGTTTCCATTTTACTAGTAGAGAATAGAAATAGTAAAGTTGTTGCTATATAACTCTGATTGAGTTGTGATCAATGGTTATGGAAAAAGGGGTTTAGTTTTGAGTTATTTCCTAAACCTAATAAAGAGAGTAAGTTCTTTGTATTCTTCATTCTTACACTTTATTTGGTATCATAACGGTTACAGAGAGAGAGACGGTAAAGAGAAAAACATTCGAGTCATGGATATTACTCAACAACTACTGATGGCAAAAGAGGTTGTTCCATCAAAGGAGGTTGTTCCGTCAACGGTGCTCTGTCCGATGTTAAATTCATCCAACTACATGGTGTGGTCGATGAGGATGAAGGTGTCCTTACTAAATCACAAAGTATGGGAGACTATAGAACCAGTCTCTGCGGATCCTGATAAAAACAACTTAGCAATAGCCTTACTGTTCCAATCAATCTCTGAGTCTATCATAATGCAAATTGGTGATCTCGATTCACCGAAGATAATATGGGAAGCAATCAAGGCGAGACACATTGGAGCAGATAGAGTAAAAGTAGCTAGACTTCAAACCCTCATGTCTATATTTGAACGCTTGAAGATGAAGGAATCAGACACGATTGATACTTTCTCTGGAAGGATATCGGAGTTAGCTTCTAAATCTGCAACACTTGGTCAAATTATGGAAGATCCAAAGTTGGTAAAGAATTTCTTAAATAGTTTACCTCGAAGCATATCATAGCTTCAGTTGAACAAGTATTAGTCTCAACAACATAAGTTATGAAGATATAGTGGGTCGACTCAAAGCATATGAGAAGCGTGTTCATGATGAAGAAAATCATGGTGAAACACAAGGGAGTTTACTGTTTTCTAATTCAGCATCTCGTGGGTACAAGCCAAACTTCGAAAGTGAACAGAGCAAAGGTCGAGGAAAAGGTTCTCAAGGAAGAGGTGCTGGAAAATCTAACACACAAGAACAAAATTGAGAGAAGAAGGACAGATCGCATATCGTGTGTTTTAGATGCGACAAAATAGGGCACTTGCATCTGTTTCTCCTGAAAGAAAATAGAAGATCAAAGAGTTACACAAAGCAGAAGCAGAAGAAGATGATAACGATTCTCTTTTTATGAACGAGACTGTGTTTCTCAATGAAGAAAATCTTATACCAAAGAAGTTCGAGATGGATAAAAGAGAAGATGAAGTTTGGTATCTAGATAACGGTGCTAGTAACCATATGACCGGAGTGAAATCATTCTTCTTGGAGCTGAATTATAACATCAGAGGTAAAGTCAAGTTTGGAGATGGTTCATGTGTGGATATTGAAGGTAAAGGTTCGATCCTCTTTCAAGGAAAAATACGGGAACAAAAACTCTTGACTGATATCTACTATATTCCTGGGTTAAAAAGCAATATTCTGAGTTTGAGTCAAGCTACCGAGTATGGTTATGATGTTAGAATGAGACTCGATTACCTAACTCTCCATGACCCTAATGGAAGGCTTTTAGCAAAGGTGACAAGATCTCCAAACAGATTGTACAAGATCAATCTTAAAATTGGTAAACCAGCTTGTCTCCATTCGAGAATTGAGGAAGATACATGGCGTTGGCATGCAAGACTAGGTCACATAAACTTCAAAATCATTGAATCTATGTCTTCTCTTGATATGGTTCAAGGATTACCGAAGATTAAATGTGAAAAACATATTTGTGATTCATGCTTAGTGGGAAAAAAGACACGTCAAAGTTTCCCAAAAGCAACACAGTATCGATCCACAAAAGTTTTAGAACTTCTCCACACAGATCTGTGTGGACCTATCACTCCAGCCATAGTTGCTCACAAGAAATATATCTTCGTGATTATTGACGATTACACAAGATTCATGTAGACATTTTTGCTGAAAGAGAAAGGAGAAACATTTAGTAAATTCAAGACATTTAAGAACTTGATAGAGAAGGAACATGGGAAGCTAATCTTAACACTTTGTACGGACAGAGGTGGGGAGTTCACTTCAAGAGAGTTCCAAGATTTTTGTGACCAAGATGGTATAAAGCGGCACTTAACTGCTCCTTATACACCACAGCAAAACATTGTTGTAGAAAGAAGAAATCTCATGTTAATGGAGATGACAAGGAGTATTCTAAAAGCTATGAAGGTTTCGAATTTCATGTGGGGAGGAGCAGTTTGACACTTAATGTATTTGATTAACTGTCTCCCTACAAGAGCTTTAAAGAATCAAACACCTTACGAGTGTTTACAGAATAAGCTATCGAGGGTTGATTATCTCAAAGTCTTTGGTTGTCTTGCCTATGCAAAGATTGAATCAAAACATCTCAGGAAGTTAGATGATCACTCTCAGACATTAGTTCATATCGGAGTTGAGCTAGAGACAAAATCATACAAACTCTATAATCCCTCAACTAGAAGAAAAGTTGTCAGGCGAGACATGGTTTTTGATGAAAAAGCTAGTTGGAATTGGAAGGGAGATGTTGGAGCTGATCAAGCTAATCCAGGAATGTTCAAGTTAACTTGGGGAGAAGTTACAAACGAAGGACATGGACCATATGTTGTTGGGAACCAGCAAGATGAAGAGAATATAGAAACAGAGGATCAAAACACACAGCAAGAAGATGAAATCGAGAGTGAATCTGCAGACATCAATGAACTTGTACAAAATCATCACGAAACTGTGACTCCACAACCCAGAAGATCTAGTCAGGAAGTAAGTAAGCCCAACTATCTTAAAGATTATGTTCTTCTGGCCGATATAGAGTGTGAGAAACTTCTGTTGTTACTCAATGATGAACCACTTACCTATCACGAAGCGAAAGAATCAAGAGAATGGACAAAAGCTTGTTAAGAAGAAATTGATTCAATTACCAAGAACAAGACTTGGCAGTTACTTGATAAGCCAGCTGGTGTATAAGTCATTGGTCTCAAGTGGGTATTCAAGATAACACGGAATGCAGACGGTTCTATCAATAAATTCAAAGCAAGGCTAGTTGCAAAAGGATATGTTCAGAAAACTGGAATCGATTTTGAAGATGCTTTTGCACCGCTTGCTTGTCTTGAAACTATAAGACTTCTAGTTGGTCTTGCTGCATCTCACGGTTGGGAGATTCATCATCTAGATGTAAAGACTGCATTTTTACACGGTGAGCTCAATGAAGAAGTCTATGTGTCTCAACCCGAAGGATTTGAAAAGAAGGGAAAAGAGCATAAAGTTTTCAAACTCTCAAAAGCTTTATATGGTTTGCGACAAGCTCCACGAGCATGGAACACCAAATTGGATCATATTTTAAAAGGAATGAAGTTCAAAAAGTGTTCAAGGAAAGCTCAGTTTACAAAAAAGAAGAAGGAGACAATCTTCTAATTGTTGTTGTATACGTGGACGACCTTTTTGTAACAGGGAACACAATGGAAATCATCAATGATTTCAAGGCTGGGATGTCATCAAATTTTGAAATGTCAGACCTTGGGAAGCTCTCTTACTACCTCTGAATTGAAGTTGTTCAAAACAGAGAAGGAATCTTAATAAAACAAGAAGCATATGCAAAAAAGATTCTAAAGGAAGCTGGTCTAGACACGTGTAATCCCACTCACATACTTATGGAATTTGGACTGCAACTCTCCAAAGCACAAGAAGAGCCATGTTGATGCCTCACTGTATCGAAGAATAATCGGTTGCTTACGGTACCTACTACACACGAGACCAGACATTGCATTTTCTGTTGGAGTTATAAGTAGGTACATGTCGGACCAAAACAATCACACGATGATGCTTTGAAAAGAATTCTGAGATATCTACAAGGGACTGAAATATCTACAAGTGAAGAGGATTAAAGGATACCGTTGGGTACAGTGACAGTAGTCACAACGTCGATCCTGATGATGGAAGAAGCACTACTGGACATGTAATTTACTTTGGCATATCACCAATTACTTGGTGCTCCCAGAAACAGAACATTGTTATATTTTTTCTTGTGAAGCTCAGTTCATGGCAGCCACAAAAGCTTCAAAGCAAGCCATATGGCTACATGACTTGATGAGTGAGTTAACGGGACATACTTGCTCAAAGACCACTATTCGAATTGATAACAAGTCAGCCATATCACTCACCAAGAACCCTGTTTTTCACAAGCATAGCAAGCACATTCATAAACAGTATCATTTCATCCGTGAATGCATTGAGAATGACCAAATCCAAGTCGAGTATGTAATTGGAGAAGAGCATTGTGCGGATATACTAACGAATGCCCTAGCGATAATCAAGTTTAAGAAGATGAGAAGTCTGATCGGTGTTGAAGATCTCTCGAAGTTGGACTTGAAGTTTAAGGGGGTGAATGTTGAGTAAGATTCAATATGTTTACTTTAAGCCCAAGAAGTTTAATAACAAGTCAGTTATAGATACGATAGGCTTAGAGAAAGTTTTTTATTTTGTAGTAGGGAAAGTTTAGTTTCCATTTTACTAGTAGAGAATATAAATAGCAAGGTTGTTGCTAAATAACTTTGATTGAGTTGTGATCAATGGTTATAGAGAAAGGGGTTTAGTTTTGAGCTATTTTCTAAACTTAATAAAGAGAGCAAGAAAGAAAGATATATTGGTTAGAGTAAAAATGACATATTAATTCTTTTTTCATTTGTCTGAGAAGAATTTTAAACGACAATTAATAAAGAAGTAGTAGAATTTAGTTATGTGTGGATCCAAAACCTACTTAAATTTAACAAAGCTTATTAGCAACCCCAAACTAAAATAAAAATGACCTAAAATTAGTTAACTTAACATGCATAGAATAAATAATTAGTGATCACATTCCCATGTCTATGAATAAAACAATGTTTCACCTAACACTTATAATTCAATATTTGGATTTAGTCATCATTTGTACCTATAAGCTAAAAGCCCTTTTTTTATAGAAATTGTTGCGACAACGACTGTAATTGATGAATTAGTCACTGACTTAGAGAAAAATAATTAAAAGAATCACTTACAATAGTCGCTGGTGTTATGTGTAGAGTAATTTGTGATCGCCGTTAAATTTAGTGATCATTTTTATTGATGATGTACTCATCGGAATAGACGCAGCGACCAAAATTCTCACCGTAAAACACTGTTTTTAAAGTAGTTTTGTCGCAGTCGCAGCGATGTATATAAAAACAGGACTTCTAGTTGAGCTAAACTCCCCCACTAATAAAGCTTGTTTAATTATAAGATATTTTTCTGTTATATTTGTTTCAAAGAACTAATACACCTTGAGAATCATGTTAATTGTACGGACCACATTATTAATCGCATAAACCCCACGTTTATATGTATAACTAGGATGCTACCCACACTAGAAGCGCGGAATTATTTGGGGTTCCATAATATTACATAATCGGACGTTTTTTATATTGTTCAATATTTCAATTTGTGGATAATTTAATATGTTTGGTCGTATATTCGGTTTATCATATAATATAACAATCAATATGGATAATGTCATGTACTATTAAGCATTAGTAGCATATTTGTAATGTTTAGTTTTGGTGTGAATTCAATAAAAGTTATTAATTTTGATGTATGCTTAATACATTTGTTCTGTACCCGTAATGTTGGAGAGTCACGTACGTCAATATTACCACCTTGCTTACAGTCATGTATGTGCAAACTATTAATTATGATATTGGTTACATATTGTATTGGTATACATGGACCACCAACAATGTGTACGGAAGCTCATCTTCCGTCTAGGGTTCTGAATGAATTCATTATGAGTTCTTCTTGTAGTTGAGTTGTCATGTCTTTTAGTTGAGTTGTCATGTCTCGGTTAAATATGATCCATAGTGGTTCATCTCGAATTACTACGTATCTTAATGTTCGCGGTGAAATTATCTTTGTTCCCAGTGGATGGCATCATCAAGTATATAACTTGGTAGTTGCTCCCTATTCTAATTCTCCCTCAACATATGTACAACAACAACGTTTTGTTGAGTTATGCCAAATATATTACAGGAAGACACGATATCTATCTTGGGTGGTAATGACATTTTGACGTGTGTATATAATTTTCTAAAGGAAATA